>JANZXP010089308.1:0-23651 GCA_027576715.1 Erythroxylum flavicans
TATTACATCTAATTTTGTGTTTGATGAGAATATTTGAAATTAAATGCCTTATTAAAATATTAAATACACGTTGAGAACATGATTGTTGCATTCCATTATTATAAGAATAAACCAAAGTTTTATTTATTTTTTGGCTTATTGAGCAAACTCAAGCCTGCTTTAACTTGATTATATTTAGTCTTATAATAATGGATCCTACTAAACTAAATTTGCGTGAATTGGATAAGCAAATTCATGATCACATAAATTTAGAAACAAGGTTAGGAATAACATATAAGATATGTTTTGGCAAGAGTTATCACCTAACAAATCTATGAATCATATGAGATGTGATTAATAAAGTTGTTATCTACCTAATTTAAGTTTAGTTGGTTTATTGAGCAAGCATAAGATCAACTAAATTTAAATAAGAACCTAGCAAATTAGAGAGAATAGAGTAATCTTTTCGAATAGTAGCGAGGGCTATTATTTTGAATAAAATAGTGGGAGTAACGAAATATATGATTTAAGTCTTAATCTTATTTGGTTATTATGATGATAATTAAGATGGCAATTATAACATTTAAGTAAGTGTTCATTATAAAGAATCTTGTAGATTTCTCTCACTAAATCATTATCCCAACTGTAGCATGATTGTCACATGATGATATTATATACTTAAATGATTGGCTTAGTGTAAGTGAGAGATTGCTAGTTTATGTCTTACAACTAATCAGATGGTTATAGTTTAGTGATCTAATTATTTAAAGGAATTCTTTATCTTATACATATTTATATGTATATGATAAAATATATGGGATAAATATACATTACAAATAAAATTACAATAAGATTATAATTATTATATTCATATTACATTTATGTATTATTCCTAAATTATTCCTAGTTATTGTTCTATTGAGATTGGACACTAATATAACGTAAAAAAACTAGCATACACTATATTTCTTCTTTATAAAGGAAATAATCAATCTTGTAAACTAAAGTATAGAGATACTTAAACAAATATGTGAGTGTTTGTTAAAGAACGAGTTCACTAAACTGACCTCATATGCGAATTATATTTGAAACATTACTTGTATATCTATGGAAATTATCAATGTGATGATTGTATAAATGATACTTTAGCTTGAGATCTCCAAAGTATCTCATATCGATATTGTTATGTTTTGATATGACTTATAATCTATTCTAGTCAAGGGTAACTCAATCGATAGTTGCTAGATATAGCATAAACTATATGCAGGTAATTGAGTAATCATTATAGGATTTACCACCCTAAAGTGATTAGTGAGAATGTTCTATTATTCTCAATTAGTATTAATTAAGGTAATCATTGGCCAAGGAAGAATGACACTTTTAAAATAGTTTCCAAATATTATTAATTGAATTAATTACTAATGGTAGAGAATTAACATGATTGGACATAAATATAGAGAAATTATTTTTATATTCTATGTTTGAACATTGTATGATGAAAGGAATGTAAGTATACAAAAAAATTATGTATGAAAAGTTTAGTCAAAATTATTTTGACATTCTTAAATATTTGAGTGGTTATGATGTATTTCTAAATGTTAATCTTGATATATATACATAGGTTGTTTAATTATATAATTAAAGATAAACTAAAAGGTTTAATTTATCTAATTCTAAATATGATTTAGAGTTATAATTTATATAGATTGTTTAATTAGATAATTAAAGATCAATTAAAAGATTTTAATTTATCTAATTCTAAATATGATTTAGGGTTATAATTTGTATTCATTGCTAATATATTTGAAAATTTAATATGTTACATACAAACAACAGATTGAAGAGAGAAAAGGTATTTTAATCAAGTTGGACTTTATTATAAAATTTGAGAAACTTTATGATTAAATATAAAACATTTATTCAATAAGGACCAATATAAAATATTAGATCTTACTTGGACACAATTAGTATGTAATTCTAATTAAAGTTTAATTGAAATTATAATTTTATTTCAATTAAATTACTAAAAGGTTTAAGACATATTATAATTAATAGTTTTAGGCTTTAAAGGGCAGTTCTTGCCTAATTCTCTATACAATAGTTATAGAGCTCTCTTAACATATTCTATAGATATTATTAAAGGCTAGATACTTGTATTGCTACATTTGTTGAGATGAGCTAATTTCATAAATAGTTTGAAGGAAACGATAAGAAAAGAATCCAGCTTCGGAATAAGGTGTAAATTAAGATTTATGCTTCATTATGATTTATACGTTAATCATTTTATAGAATTTATAAGTGATCTTGGCTTTTAGAAAATCAAAATGAAAATTTTTTTTACGTTTCTTCCATTTCCTATAAGATCAGATCATGCTTCGATTTATTAACCATTATATTAGCAATTATTTCCTTACCAAAATGGATACATTTTTTATCTCATCAAGGGTCTATAGTTAAATTTGTGCGCTTTGGAATGCTAGACCTTCCACTCAAAAATATTTTTGGAGAATTTGTTTTCTTTTCTCTATATGCGCACAAGTTAGGATTGTATTTTTGGTTTTTTGACTCTCTTTGATAACATGATTTTGACATATCCAAGCATTTGATTCATTACAAAGTGAGGTTCAACATGTAGTTTGCTAGCTCTTTTGACTTATCATATGTTGGTATGATCATTTTTACATATGGCAAGATCAGAAGAATCGGTTAGAACTTAGTGATCTATCTTTTACTAAAATGTTGCACCTTAGCCATAAAAATTTTTCAAGAACGGTGATTGCTTTTCAAGTTTTGTTTTCTGAGATGGAAAATTTTTCTAACAATTGAACAATTTTTTTAAAAAGGAAAATGTAATTAATAGATAAATAATAGAAAAGCATACAAATTAGGCAAAATTTTAAGGGATGTACTCTATACTTTCCTTATATAAAGATGTAAGGATGTAAGGAAAAAAGACAGCTTAGAAATCAAGAAGAGAAAATCAAGCACTTATGTGTTCAAATGTTAAAAGATGATAATATATCAGTTGTGCATTATTGGTGGAGATTCTTAACAATCAATAGCTTATGCTTGTGTCGGATTATAAATGACTGAATGGATTCCTTTTTTGAGCCTTCCTGTGGTTATGTTTCTGACATAATAGGTACACATAAGTCCTCAAAGCAAGGATGAAGATACAAAGAGTATGTTTGGAACGAACTGTCCCAGCTGACAAACTATGTATGATGTTCGGTATGGTGCAACCTAGTCAGTCCATCAATATTGTCTCGTAATCTTTTTCCATATGTGGAGGTTGAAGGGGAAAGTGAAGAAGAGGTGATCGTGAGTTTCTTCATGGAGTTAACACGTAGGACAATTTTAGTTTATTTACAAGTAAGGCAATTTGTCTGAAGTATTCATCTTGTTTTGGATAGCAAGCTAAAGTATGAAGGATAGTCGAGGAGAGAGTACCTTGTTCCATACAATATGGTCCTAGTCCACCTTAGGTTTTCTATTACTCAAGAGATCCTTGGTAATTCTATTGCCAAAGGAGAGGATTGAGTAGCCTTTCTAATGGATTATGATAAAAAAAATTAGATCATTACCTAGGTTAATACTTACTTTAATATATATTTTTATATTCTTTTAATATTTTTTCCATTTATAGAACAATACCATCAATATTGTTTTTATTGTTGAGGTGACCGTTCCTGAGTGTAAAGAAAAGTACTCCAAAGGTTAAGTGCCTCTAATAGATAGTTATCCTATGCAGTGAAATGGTGGTTCGTTACCTACCCAGTAGCAAATGAAATTACTTGTTGGAGTTGAAATCTGAATGTTCTGCTTGTATAATATGCTAAGGAATCTTTTGCAGAGAATCATATGGATTAGAAAGGGAATAGTAGTAGTCCTATATGTTTCAAAGTCATCAATTTATTATCGTGCTTAGTATTTTTAAATGGCTACACAAAATTAATCTTTTTTATTGTTAAAAGAAAATATTGCATTGGCCTTAACGAGTTGTCCTATTGAATTTGCCAATGTTTGTAGGAGGGACAAAGTTGGATTTCTGGAGGTATTGAAGTTACTCTGCCCCCATTATATGAAGAATACCTAATTTATGACATTTGGCTACTAGACACCAACTCTCTATTATATAAAACATATGAATTGAGCCTTTGTATTGATTGTATACTCCCTGTTGTGTTCTATTGTCAATATTTAGCTTTTATTGAGAGCTAAAGGCTATTGTCTTTTTGCCTTTTTAAACGTTTATAGCTGGACAAGATGATTAGGACGAGTTAGCAGATTAATATGGCTCTCCGCCTTTGCTACTTTCCATGTGATCTTGTTACTACATAAAATTAGGCTTTATCATCCGTGTATGAAGTATTGTAATGCCCCAAAAATCTCAATTTCATGAATATTACTTTTTAGGTCATAAATAGTATATCCCGAGGTGAATAGTGACACTCAGGACCTAAACTGCATTTTATTTTATTTGACATTAGATAATATTGTTCAAGGACAGCTTGAGGATCAAATTAGAGCTCCAAATGAGTTTATTTTAAGGGTTTGATCAAGAGTTGACTAATGGTCAAAGTTTGACCTGGGAAATGCAAAAGTTAAATCTGAAAATATTATTGGAAATAAATGATATTAATTAAGTTCTCTATGTGAAGTTAATATTTTTTTCTTATAGGTATTTTTTATTGAGAAAAAGAAGAATAAAAAAGGTTAATTTTGAAAAAAAGAATTGAAAACTTTTAATAAGGGACCACATGACATTTTTGTCAACTCCCAATTCTCTTCTTCTCTAAAACATTGCGAGAATACCACCCTCCTTTCTTCTCCATTTTTCTTTAATTTCTTACATTTTCAAGCCAATTTTCTTTAGTTTCAACCCCGAAATCACCTATTAAACACTAAATCATCAACCTAGGGTCCCCAAACTCACTATATTAACAAAAAAAAGGGAACAGATGAAGAAAAGGTATATGGTTATTCTTGATGAATAGTACCTGAAAAGTTATAAGGTAAGTTAATGGAGTTTTAATTATTCTTAGTACATGCTTTTGATATAGTTGCATGCATTAATGAATAAAATGTATGAAATTGAATTTGTTATGTAATATTATGAAGATAAAGAAGAGGAATTGAAGGATAAAGAGAAAAAGAAAGAGAAGGAATAAGGAATTAATGATGAAATTGAAGTTTAAGGAAGTTTAATTTGAAGATTTGGACATCAATTTAGTATATGTTCTTGCTATTATACTTTTTCCTAAAAATTGTGTATTAGGAAATTTAGGATTGTTGAGTAAAATTGGGGGTTTTATGAAGTTGTCGTTAAAAAGATTAAATTGGATATTAAATGAAGTAGTATATGTGATTAATTAAGATTTTGAACTTATAATTTGTATTTTACCCAATCGGCGTACATTATGTTTAAATTGAGAAACTTGATATGCAAGTTATTTTTTCTAATTGTTGAGATGAATATGTCTTGAATGATGTATAAATTGAATTAAAACTAATAACGGAAGGAAAAATGACATTTACTTTGGCCGAATATGGAATAGCTTGACTTGGTTATTATGAGCTTTTATTATGAAATTTCAATGGAATTTAATTAGATTTTCCCCTAGTAAAATAGATAGGAATTGAAGGAATGTAATAAGATTGGCTTGCTAATTAAGGAGTTAGCAGTATTGCGTCATGATATATGTTACCATATTGTATGACTCCGAGAGCTCAGTTCCGGTGTAAGATATTTGATTTGCATTATGAACTGCATGGCTCCGAGAGCTCAGTTCTAATATAAATGTATATTAAAAAATGAATCATATGGTTCCAAAAACCTGTTCTTGTATTTTTAAAATCCCGCTTATCTGGCTCAGTGATTTAATTTCGATGGATTTTACTTTAGGGAAATTACTTAAAATAAATAAATGCATGATTAATGATTAAAGAACTTCAAATGAAAGTAGTAATTAAAATTGTAAAATTTATTCATCATTGTGTAATTAGATATGAGATATTTAAATAAATACATGTTTGTATTTTATAATTTGATTTTAAATGCCTATTTATGGTTCGAAATAAAGAAAAATATTTATATGTGAAAAATATTATATATTATGTATGTTATGGTTGATTGAATTAAATTGAATGAGAAATGGATTACTTGAACAACAATAAGCCTATAGCTTAGCATGTGGATTTTGTTTTCCACACGTAGCTTTTGAAGAGAATTAGAAGAAAGCTATGATGGATCTACTACATGACAAGAGTCACATAGAGGATCTCGAAAGAATTGGAGGCGGATGTACTACAAATTTTTATTTTATTTTTGGTTATGGCATGTACATATAATGAAGTGAAGTATCTTACAGATTTTATTGTGAATTATATATAAATAAATGAAAGTTATGTATGAAATCTAGTTTAGATGTGTTGAAATGTATTGGAGGCTAGGTAAATTATTTTTTCAAGGAGTTTGACGTGGAGATAGATAGTTGAGTAACATACATGAGAAGTGTATTGAAGTTTCTTGCAGGAGGTTTTAAGTAAATATAGAGGAAACTCTATTTAAATTTTTATAAAGTGAATAGTCATTACTAGATTAATGAGCTTTTAAATAGAAATGTTGTAGTTTGAAGTATTAGGTATTTAAGAATATGGTAACACTTGGTATGCCGATTCCATTATCAAGTATGAGGTGTCACATTTAGTGGTATCAGAGACATTAGGTAGTTTTGGGGTCAATAATTAAAGAAACAAATGAAAAGTGAATTATCTACATGCCAAATGAAGGATTATATGAGAATATGATGTAACTCAAATGTAGATCCACCTTTTCTAAGTGTTATAGATTGAAGAAAGGAACCAGGCACTCTAAGAGCCGTGGAGAGAGAGGAGAAAAGTCATGCCTCAGCTAGTGATACAAATAGGGGCATGGCGGGGTAGCCAACACAACCCATACCATCACCTGCTGGCCACCTAGTTCTTAACCCTGCAGAGTTTTTTCAAACTATGATGGAGTATATGAATCAACAAATGGTTGTTACTCCTCTTGTACAGCCAGCACCACCTTTTCCACTACATAGCTTACATTGCAAAAAGCTAAAAGGCTGGGAGTTGAGGATTCTCGGGGGGAGACATCAATTACTACTCCAGATTTCGAATTTTGGCTGAGCAATATAAAGAGAATTTTTAATCTTCTCATTTGCACACCAAAAGAAAAATTGGAATGTGCAGATGGTCTTCTTTAAGGTCCAGCATATCAGTAGTAGGAGTTCATTAAAAGGCTTGTTCTACCACATGATCTTACTTAGGAGTACTTTTTGTCCTAATTTGCAGATAAGTATCTAGGGGAGGCTTATAAGGATGAGATGAGGGATGCATGTGTAAGAGATTTGAAGCAGGCCTCCACCATGACATTAAGAAACTCCTTGTTGCATTGCAGATTAAGGATTATGGAGAGATGGTGAAAGTAGCCTAGAGGATTGAAAAGGTCAATATTGATGAACAGAAATGGAGAAATAGGGGATAGCAGAAGAGGAGTTAGGGACAACCTAGTTCATCCTTCTCAGTCAGTAAGAAGCATAAAGGTTCAGGATCTCAGGCTTCAACACAAATACAAACTTCCTATCACCAATCAGGGCAAAGTCAGAGATCAATGGTTAGGACGAGACAATCGACCCCATTTATAGCTAGTATAGTAGGTGGGTTAGGACGTGAGGTAGTTATTCCATGTGATCATTATGGGAAGAAACATGGCAGACAATGTTGAAAGGTGATGGAAGCATGCCTACGATGTGGATCTATGGAGCACTTTCAGAGAGATTGCCCTGGTAGATGGTATCAAAAAGTTATCCTACAACTCTAAGGGGAAAAGGCAGAAGCACAAGAGCTAGTTCTAGTGCTAGTGGTCAGAGGGTCACATCAGAGATAGTTCATGGACGTAATACCCGTATTCCAACTAGTGCATATTCTGTGCAAGCCCGTGATAATCATGATGTCCCAGATGTGATTACGGGTACTTTTACTATCTTTGACATTTCTGTTCATGTATTAATAGACCTAGGATTTACTCATTCTTATATATGTATGTCATTACCTGAAAATATAAGGTTACTTTTTGATAATCTTGAACATGAGATTCTAGTTACAAATCCTTTGGTTCATAGTTTGGTGGTAAATAGGGTTTATAAGAATTGTCCATTACGAATATAAGGTTATGAATTTCCTGGTGATTTGATTGAACTACCTTTCTACGAATTTAATATGATCTTTGCTATGGACTGGCTATCTGGACATCATGCAGTGGTAGATTGTCATCTTAAAAGAATCACTCTTAGAGCAGTTGATATTGATGAGATCACTATTATTAGCGAAAGATCAAATTTTCTCTTTAATGTTATATCAACGACCATAGCAAAAAGGCTTATTCAAAAGGGGTGTGTAGCATACTTAGCTTATGTTCTTGAAGTTAGAAAGGATGATCCTAAAATTCAAGATCTACCAATTGTACGTAACTTCCAGGATGTATTTCCTAAGAAGTTACCAGGATTACAACCGGAAAGAGAAGTTGAATTTTCTATTAATATGAAACTGGTACAACACTAGTATCCATTGCACCATATATGATGGAACACACAAAACTTAAGGAATTGAAAATCTAGCTACAAGAACTTCTTGAAAAGTGTTTTATATGCCCTAGTATATCTCCTTGGGGTGCACCTGTGTTATTTGTCAAGAAGAAAGATTGGTCTCTTGGGCTATATGTGGATTACAAACAACTGAATAAAGTGATTGTGAAGAATAAATATCCACTGCCCATAATAGAAGGCCTTTTTATCAACTTAAAGGTGCAGGTTTTTTATCTAAGATTAATCTGAAATCAAGATATTACTAGTTAAGAGTAAAGGAAGCAGATGTCCCGAAGATAGCTTTTAGAATGAGACATGGGCATTATGAATTTTTAGTGATGCCTTATAGAGTCACAAATGCTCCATTAGCCTTTATGGATCTAATGAATTGTATTTTCTATCCTTACTTAAATCAATTTGTGGTAGTCTTCATTGATGATATCTGGGTGTATTTTAAGAATCGAGAAGAGCATAATGAGCATCTAAGAATTATTCTGCAGACTTTGAGTGATAAATAACTTTATGCCAAGTTCAGTAAATGTGAATTTTGGCTTGATGAATTTTCTTTCCTTGGTCATGTCATATCAACAGATAGGATTATAGTTGATCGAAAGAAGATAAAATCCATTCTAGAATGGTAGCCACCTAGAAATGCTACAAAGATTAGAAGTTTCCTAGGTTTGGCAGGATACTATAGAAGATTTTTTAAGGGATTCTCCATAATCGCAAAACCTTTTACTAAGTTACTTCAAAAGAATGCAAATTCTGTGGAGCGATAATTGTCAAGAAAGCTTTGAGAAGTTTAAGGTTGTATTAGCTGAAGCATCTATTCTTACACAACTTGTACCTGGTAGAGACTTCGTAATCTATAATGATGCGTCACACAATGGGCTAGGATGTGTACTCATGCAAGAGGGAAAGGTAATTGCTTATGCTTCTAGGTAATTTAAGCCTCGTGAAAGGAACTACCCAACCTGTGATTTAGAGTTAGCAGCCATAGTCTTTACTTTAAAGATTTAGAGGCATTACTTATATGGAGAGAAATGTTATATTTACACAGATCACAAAAGTCTTAAATATTTGCCTACACATAAAGAGTTGAACTTAAGGCAAAGAAGATGGATAGAGTTGATTAATGATTATGATTGCCTCATTGACTATCATCTAGGCAAAGCAAACGTAGTAGCTGATACTCTTAACAGGAAATTGTTATCAGCTTTACGAGCAATGAATGCTAGATTATCTATAGCCAGTGATGAAGCCATTGAAGCTGAGTTGAGGCTTAAATTAAACATTTTTAGCAAGTCAGGGAAGCACAAAAACAAGATGGAAAGCTAGTTATCATTCTTAAACAAATTCAGGAGGGGAAAGATAGTGAAATGTAATCAAAGAGGATGGCTACTTGTATCACAAAGATAGAATCTATGTCCCTAATAATGATGAGCTGAAAAACAACATCCTGAAGGAAGCCCATAATAGTTCACCCAAGAAGTACTAAAATGTACCAAGATTTGAAGACTTATTATTGGTGGTCAGGTATGAAAAGAGACATTGCAGATTATGTTACTAAGTGTCTTATATGCTAACAAGTAAAAGCAGAACGTCAAGTTCCATCTAGTTTACTTCAACTAATAACAATACCCGAATGGAAACGGGATCAAATCACGATAGATTTTATGTCTGGGTTGCCTCAAACTAAGAAGAAGCATAATATCGTATAAGTGATTGTAGATAGATTAATCAAGTTAGCTCACTTCATACATGTCAGAACTGACTACCAACTCTCAAAGTATACAGAATTATACATCAGTGAGATAGTGTGGTTGCATAGAGTACCATGTTCTATCATATCAGGCTGGGATCCAAGATTTACCTTAAGATTTTAGAAGAAATTACATATGGCCATAGATACTAAGCTAAATTTTAGTACAACTTTTCATCCTCAAAAGGATGGACAATCAGAAAGAATGATTCAAGTGTTAGAAGATATGCTTAGGAGTTGTGTTATCAATTTTAAAGGAAGCTAGGATGAACACCTCCCATTAATTGAATTTGCATACAATAAAAGCTATCAAGCAAGCATACAAATGACACCGTATGAGGCTCTTTATGGTAGAAAGTGCATAATACCCTTATATTGGACAAAACTTAGTAAAAGCAAGATCGTGGGACATAATTGATAAAAAGAAATCGAGGATAAAGTTAAGCTTATAAAGGAAAGGTTGAAAATTGCTTCTGATTGCCAAAAATCATATGCAAATTTAAAGAGAAAGGACATTGAATATATTGTTGGTGACAAGGTTTTCTTAAAAGCTTCACCATGGAAGAAAGTGTGTTGATTTGGTAAGAAGAGTAAGTTAAGCCCTAGATTCATTAGTCCATTTGAGATCATTAAGCGTATGGTACTAGTAGCCTACAGATTAGTATTACCACACTATATGGAAAAGATTCATAATGTCTTCCATGTGTCTATATTAAGGAAATATCGGTCTGATCCATCACATATTATAAAACTAGAAGATATTGAAATATAACCAAATCTAATTATGAAGAGAAGCCAGTGAAGATTCTACCAAAAGATACAAAACAGCTAAGGAACAAGACGGTTCCATTGGTGAAAGTACTATGGACAAACAATGAGGTAGAAGAAGCCACATGGAAACTAGAAGAAACCATGAGAAAGTCTTATCCAGGACTATTTGACACAGATAAATTTCAAAGATGAAATTTTATTTTAAAGGGGAAGAATTTTAACGCCCCAAAAATCTCGTTTTCATGAATAGTTCTTTTTGGTTTGTTAATAGTATATCCCGAGGTGAATAGTGACACTCTGGATCCAAACTACATTTTTTTATTTAGCATCAGATAATATTATTCAAGGATAGTCCGAGGATCAAATTAGAGCTCCAAATGAGTTCGTTTGAGCGTTTGACCAAGAGTTGACTAATGGTCAAAGTTTGACCTAAGAAATAGTAAAAGTCAAACCCAAAAATATTAATGGAAATAAATGATATTAATTAAGGTCTCCATATGAAGTTGATATTTTTTTTCTTATGGGTATTTTTTATTGAGAAAGAGAAAGAATAAAAAAGGTTAATTTTGAAAAAAAAGGAATTGGAAAACTTTTAATGAGGGACCACATTATATTTTTGTCAACTTCCTATTCTCTTCTTCTCCAAAACATTGTTGAGAATACCTCCCTCCTTTCTTCTCCATTTTTCTTTCATTTCTTACATTTTCAAGCCAATTTTCTTTAGTTTTAACGCTAAAATCACCTATTAAACACTAAATCATCAACTTAGGGTTCCTATAGTCACCATATCAATAAAAAAAATTGGGAAAGATGAAGAAAAGGTATATGGGTGTTCTTGATGAATAGTACCCAAAAATTTATATGTTAACTTAATGGAGTTTAATTATTTTTAGTACATGATTTTGACGTAGTTGCATGCATTGATGAATAAAATGCATGAAATTGAATTTTTTATGCAATATTATGAAGAAAAAGAAGAGGAATTGAAGGAGAGAGAGAAAGAGAAAGAGAAGGAATAAGGAATTGGTGATAAAATTGAAGTTTAATTTAAAGATTTAGACATAAATTTGGTATGTATTCATGCAATTTTACTTTTTCCTAAAATTATATATTAGGAAATTTAAGATTCTTGAGTAAAATTGCGAGTTTATGAAATTGTTGTTGAAAATATTAAATTGGATATTAAATGTAGTATATATGATTAATTGAGATTTTGGACTTGTAATTTGTATTTTCCCCAATTAGCATACATTATTTTTAAATTGAGAAATTTGATATGCATGTTATTTTTATCAAATTGGTGAGATGAATATGTCTTGAATGTTGTATAAATTGAATTAAATCCAATAACGGAAGGAAAAAATAACATTTACTTTGGCAAAATATTGAATAGCTTGAATTGGTTGTTATGAGCTTTTATTATGAAATTTCAATAGAATTTAATTAGATTTGCCCCTGGTAAAATAGATAGGAATTGGAGAAATGTGACAAGGTTGGCATGCTAATTATGGAGTTAACAGTACTATGTTATGATATATGTTACCGGATTGTATGGCTCCGAGAGCTTGGTTCCGATGTAAGATATTTGATTTGTTTTATGAATTGCATAGTTCCGAAAGCTCAGTTCCTATATGAATGTATGTAAAAAATGGATCGTATGGTTCTAAGAACTCAATCCTATATTTTTAAAATCCTACTTATCCGGCTCGATGATGTAATTCCGATGGATTTTACTTTGGGGCAATTACAGAAAATAGATAAATGCATGGTTAGTGATTAAAGAAATTCAAATGAAAATAATAATTAAAATTGTACAATTTATTCATCATTGTGTAATTAGATATGAAATATTTAAATAAGTACATGCTTGTATTTCATAATTTGATTTTAAATGCCTATTTATGCTTTGAAATAAAGGAAGATATTTATATGTGAAAAATATTATATATTATGTATGTTATGGTTGATTGAATTGAATTGAATGAAAAATGGATTGCTTGAACACCACTAAGCCTATAGCTTAGCGTATGGATTTTTTTTCCATGCGTAGGTTTTGAAAAGAATTAGAAGAAAGCTATGGTGAATCTACTATAAGACAAGAGTCACATAGAGGATCTCGAAAGAATTGGAGATGGCTGTGCTACAAATTTTTATTTTGTGTTTGGTTATGGCATGTACACATAATAAAGTGAAGGATCTTACAGCATTTTATTGTGAATTATATATGAATAAATGAAAGTTATGTATGAAATCTGGTTTAGATGTGTTGAAATGTATTGAAGGATAGGTAAATTTTTTTGTCAAGCAGTTTGACGTGGAGATGGATAGTTGAGTAATATGCATGAGAAGTATATTGAAGTTTCTTACAGGAGATTTTAAGTGAATATGGAGGAAACTCTGTCTAAATTTTTATAAAGTGAATAGTCATTGCTAGATTAGTGAGGTTTTGAATCAAAATATTGTAGTTTGAAGTATTAGGTATTTAAGAATATGGTAGCACTCAATATGCCGATTCCATTATCGGGTATGAGGTGTTACATATTGTTAGTCAAAATGTCGAGACACAATATAGGTAAAAATCAAATATTCTTGTAAGAAATACATGGCCTGATGTTGTGGCCCATATTTTTGTAGTCCCATACAAAACTAGATTTAGTTTTTTTAATTTAATGGTATGTTAAATCTTGACTGTTAATTTAGTACTTGATGGACGTACAAGATTCAATGTCAACAGTGAAGTGTATATAAACTAGTCTTCTCTCAGCCATATTTAAGTACAGATAAAAAACAAATACATAACATAGTTGCTTGTGGATTTGCCTATCCATCAAGTCATCTATTACAGAAAGAGGGTTAAGAGAGAGAAACTAGATCGTGATTGTCGAAAGATTTCTCTCTACATCATGTCAAATTTCGCTCAAGGTAAGTGATTTATTCTTTTCATTTATATGGTTATTATTATATTCAAGATCTGAATGGGCACAAATGATTTACGTATGATTCATGATTCATTTATGATTTATGTCTTCGATGTTTGATTGTTAAGAATCGAAAAACTTACATGTAGTATCAAAGCCAAGATTTTTAAATAGATAATAATCCTTCAATTGTTGATTTGATGATTGTTTTAATTAGGATGTGAAAAAGATTTACGATTTTAGGGTTCTTTATAAAGAATAATTATTTCCTTTAAAACTTTTGATCTTGGATAATTGGTTTAATTATGGGCTTCCCAAGCTATTGCGTCCACGTTACTCTCTTTTTCCGTCATATGTTTTTCAAAACCAAGAATCTATTAGAAATTAAAGAAAAAAGATACTATTACATAGAAAGGGGGCAATGTGATGATGCTTTAAGAGAACGAGCTAGAGCCATATCAAGATTAGGGTTATTAGTCTTTTAGGGTCCAACATGAATAAACTTAGTGATTAAAAAATAGAGAGGTGTTTCTTAGCATGGTTAACAACTAGGTTTAAAGGGGTTTACCATGTTCACCATGTTGTCTTCTACAATTGTTTTAATTTCATATGTCTCTTACTACACTTCCATCAAGGTTAAACAATGAATCGCAGAAAAGTGGTGGTTTGATGTCTTGGCTTCTCTTTTCTTGATAAGCCACCGTTTGCTTCATAGATAATGTAGAAATCAAAATCAGATAAAGATTTTTGCAATGATTAATTAAAAAAATTTTAGACCACGAAACCAACACATCTTCTAGGTTTGTTTTCGGGATTCATCTGTGTTGGGTGTATATAATTATAGTTTTGATCCTTTAATTTTGATGATAGGTGAATTGATTTAAAATTTTGATTTCTTATGTTTTAGTCTTATTAATGATATTTTTTTCCTATAATCAAAATTTTAATTTTAATTTCATCTTATGGATATATTATTATTATAACACACCACTACCATAGAGCATATGCTCGAATATCCATAGGACATTTAAGAACATACCCTATGAAAATGACATGTTAGAGTAATCACATCAACTTATTATGGCATCATATAGAACATAAGTATTTCTAAACATTGAAACTCCTCATCTCATTCACAAAATGAAACTTACTTACATTGTCATTACATTTCATAATCCATGTTTGTACATAATATAACATTTGGGAGTTTGAAGTTCTATACAAAAAATTCAACATAAAAGGAGAAGCTAAACAAAAGTATTATATCTAGACTTCTCAGGCATCAACTGACCAAACCTTTGAGCCATTCTTATTTCTGAAATTGACAATACTCGATTTCTATTATATCACCTTAGAGGCTAGCTCTCCCTTGTACCTAAAAATTAATGTTGCAATTTTAATGAGTTTGCTAACTCAGTGAGTGAACTATCATTGATGTGCTCACTCAAGTCAGAACGCATATATCACAAGTATAAATCAAATTTACAAGTGTATATCCCAATTCAGTAGATGTATCACTTCATTCAATATTGAATAACAGATCACAATATACATCATATCTCAACAATATATCATGAACTACAAACATTTCATATAATCATTTCAGAATAATCCAATCATTTATCTCAATCATTCATATCAACACAATTCAGTAATTCTTCGCTATCACTCATATGATATATGTAAAGATATATATATATATATATATATAAATGCAAATATATATATATATATATATATATATATATAAATGCAAATGCACATGTGACTCCACTTTTATTTTTACTTGTTATGACTGAGCGCCTATTTACTGTCCTGTATCCGTTATAGATACCAGGCTCATTTCACATTCTGTCCCATACCTATTGTGGATACCGGACTCATTAATAACTAAGCCTGTGGCTCTTTGTGCACATTTCTAAGCTTTAAGCTCTTTTTTACACTAATCACTCCGGTCACAACTCCTTTATATGATCATGTATAACAATGTGATGGAATGCATTAATTCACATACTATGTTGTCAATAACTTTCATTCAATGTGCACAGTCATTTATCACATTCATCAAATCTGAGTTCGACATTCAACATTCAGTTAAGTACACATTTTCTCATATTCACATACAATTAGAAAGCACTTCCAATATAATCCTAAATATCAAACTCCTCGGACCATCAATGTCCGAAATTATCATAATCACATAATTAAAAATTCAATAACTGAATTTTAAACAAAAACAAATCAATAATAGTGAGAAAACATCTATGTTAACTTATAGTATGCTCCAGATAAGCTATTGCCTTGATGACTTGGCAATGTCTGGATGCTGATGGTCAATTTGTGCTTTTTTAGTCATGCAATGCACATATATTTTACACATTACTAAGTTGATCAATTATTTGAATATTCAATGATGCACATGTATATATGTCATGTTCAATGCATGCTCAATTGACTTTTCTGGGTATGTATCCTTAATCAGGAGTCTTGATCATTCAAACAGTATAACTTGCATATAACTAGTTGCAATTTAGGTTTATACCTCAAGTAAACTTAATTATTTTAAATTCATCAATCATAAATTCACCAATACTTTTCTAGCATTATATAATCACATAATATCCCAATTCTTATTCACCACTGCTTCATGTTCTCCAATATTCATTCATTTATATCTAACACACATTGCTTATATCCTTTGAATTATGTTTGCATTCATAAGAACATCTTAACTTCTTTAACAACTCATAATTTCTGGATTTCAATACATTAATATCATGATAATCCATTCCTTAAGTTATAACATCAATTAACAAACTATACTTCTCAAACACTTAACTAATCCAACATCAAACTAGGTTCATTTTAAGCCTCAATTAAGTCCAAACGCACCAAAGTTAAGTAACTTATCCTTAATTAGTTCAACATTCACACAAAATAGAAAATTTCATTTTCAAAGCAATGCCCACGATTGTGGAGGACCTTCCCAAGATCGTGGGATGAGTGAACTGAGTGTTCACTCTCCATTTTCCTTCAATTTCTCCAAATTTTAACAACTTCATACCAAATTCAAAACATTTTCATAATAGTTCATTAATTATACCTTAATTATACCTCAATTCCTCATCAATTCCATCTCTAATTCCAACTTAAAACAATTCATTTGGTAGCTCATAAACTATTGTCTTTCATGCATCAAAACAAAATAGAAACTATCATTCACTGTCATACATGTAATCCTCGTTCTTTCCCATTTTAAGAAAACTACGCTAGATCCTTTTTCTTTAGCATAAATTCACCTTCATTACACTTCAAATCCTAATCTAATTCATCCATATAACAACCTATGACCTACGGTTCTCATACATCAAGAACAAAGTATAAAAATATCTAAGTTCATTCATCATATTCCAGCATATTTCATCATCAACATTATATACAATACATCCCAATTCAATCATCATAATCTTTCTATTAAAACATGCCATAAAGAACAACACTTTACTTACTTATTTAACTTCCAATTATAGCTCAATTCATTAAGTCTACCTAGCCCTTCATGCATTCAAAATCATCCCAAATTCAAGGTGGAAATAGGTTGGCTTTTAGCAAAGATAAAAGACCACAACAAGAACAACAATGTTCTGGTTCTTTACCTAACTTTATGAAGGGTAAAAGTATGGATTTGGTGTGGCAATTTAGCAAGACTTAAACCAAATTACAGAGATGTGAGATAGAAGCAAGTTCCAGTGGAGAGAATAGAAGAAGATGGTGAATGTTCCAACAAAAACATTTTTTGCATTATCTTAATTCAACTAGGTGCAAGGTGTCACCATGTTTCAATGACATATGTCACTAGGCATGTAAGCCACTTATCCCCTCCATAGGCTACCAAATGTCACCTAATTACTAGTCCATTTGTCACTCAATCATTGCTACCATTTGTCAATTAATTACCCATACCAAATGTCACTCATTTATCTATGTCATTTGTCACTTATTTCATAGGCTTAGTCATCCTAATTTTTCATATGTTAATTTGTCTTGCCACATGGCATTTTTCTTAGTCAAATATATATTTTAATCCATCAATTTTCTATTGGTAACAATTAATTCCAAATTTACTACTTATAACGAATCAAACCAAAATTCAAGACATAAACAATTCACAATTCACATCATGATCATTTTAAACCTTTCATACCTCGGAATATGTCAATTGAGTGCATATACTATCTTTACAATGTGTAAAAGGTCATAATTCATATGTGTATGCGAATGATATGGATATTAATGAAATGCATTTCATGAATGCTAAAATGATTTGACTCATATGTAATAATCTAAGGCTCTAACCCTTAGTATAGAAAACAAGCTATTACAATTATTATTTTTATATATAAAAGTATGATTAAAATTAATTTGTTAGTCACTAAAGTGGCCAAACTAATTTTGAATGTGTGGTCATATAACTTATGTATTTTATGAAATGTTATTACGAAAATTTTATTAGTTGATAGAAATTAATGACTTTACCCAAAGGTAAATCAATCTTCTATAACTAACAAATATAAAGGAGAAAATTGATATACTCTTGTCACATATATATAGTTATCCAAAGATGCTACATGTATTTGATGAAGTTTATTTAATTTTCTCATAAAGTTTAAATAACATTCAAATGATGGTGATGATATATATTGTTTTGTTTACCAAAAGGAAACTTGCAATATATTTAATGTATGAGCTTTATGTCTGAATTTGTTGCTTAGTAAGCGTTTATATGTTTGTAGTTATTAGCCTTCATTCTCAAGCTTCTTTTGTTACCTTATTCACTGGTGTGAATTTCTCTTAATAGAGCGAGCAAGTCACTTTCCATTTAGGTGTTTTGGATCTTGACTTAGCGTTATTAAATGATAAGCCTTCTGAACTTAATGATACCAGTACAGAGGCTAAAAGGCATACTATAAGGCGTGGCAAGGGCTAACAAGTTATGTTTTAACTTTATACGAATGAAAATTGCCAACAACATTAATTTTACTCTTTCTAGCACTGAAAATCATAATGCCAAAGATTTTCTTAAGCTTGCGGAAGATAATTTCCATTCTACTAATAAGGCACTTGCCGAGACACTTATGATTGAACTCATGACCATGAAGTTTGATGGGTCAAAGAGTATGCAACAACATGTCTTTAATATGACTAATATTGCAGCAAGACTTAAGACACTAGGTATGGCTGTGGAAGATTCCTTCTTAGTGTAGTATATTATGAACTCACTTCCTACTTAATATGGACTACTCCACATCAATTATAACACATTAAATGATAAGCAGAGTATTGATGAATTGTCCAATAAACTTATTTAGGAGGAAGCGAGATTAAAGAAATAAGGAGTTCATTCTATTAACCTAGTGGATCTAGGAGCTGGAAAGAACTTAAACAAAAGACCAAGAATTTTAAAAAGAAAGGACCTGCTAAAGTTCTACAAGTTGCTGATGGTAAAAAGAAGGGAAAAAGTTATATAAATGCCACTTTTGTAAGAAAGAAGGTCATTATTAGAAAGACTGGGTAAAATGTAAGGCTTGGTTCAAAAATAAAGGTATACATTATATTTTTGTATGTGTTGAATCAAACTTATCTAAAGTTCCTTCTAATACTTGATAGTTTAATTCTGGTGCCACTACTCATGTTTCCAATATTATGTAAGGATTCCTTACAATCCAAACCATAAGCCTAACTAGCAACTTTCTGTTTGTGGGGAACCGAATGAAGGCCCCAATTGAAGGTATAGGGACTTATAGGTTGACATCAGATACTAAACATCACTTGGATCTAATGAACACTCTCCATGTACCTTCAATTTCTTAAAATTTAATTTCTATTTCTAGACTTGATGCTAGTAGATATACCTTGAAGCGTGGACATGGTTGTTTCAATTTGTATAAGAATAATTCCTTTATTGGTTATGGAATGCTTATGGATGGTTTATATAAATTAAAACTTGATGATGATTTTTCTGAATCCCTATTTATTGTTAATCATAATGTAGGAATGAAACCTAGTTTGGTGAATGAATATTTTGCTTACTTGTGACATAAAACGTTCGGGTCATATATCCAAAGAAAGGTCAGAAAGATTAGTAAAGAATGAGATTCTATCGAATCCAGATTTTACTAATCTTGGCGTATGTGTGGAATGTATTAAGGGCAAACAAACCAAACATAGCAAGAACGAAGCCACGAGAAGCAGTTAGCTTCTTAAAATAATACACACCGATATTTGTAGACTTTTTGACACTCAGTCCTTTAATAGAGAAAAATACTTCATCACTTTTATAGATGATTTTTCACGATATGGATATATGTATTTGCTGCATGAAAAATCTCAAGTTATAAATACTCTTAAGGTTTTTGTAGAGGATGTTGAGAGGAACTTAGATAGAAAAGTGAAAATTATAAGATCTGATAAAGATGGTGAGTATTATGGAAAGTATGATGAAACTGGACAGTGTCCTGGTTCATTTGCTAAGTTCCTCAAAAGTCATAGAATATGTGCATATTACACTATGCCAGGCACATTGCAACAAAATGATGTGACAAAAAGACAAAATAGAAAATTAATGGATATAGTTAGGAGTATGATGAGTAATTCTTTATTACTTAAAAGTTTGTGGATGTATGCACTTAAAACTACTATGTATCTGTTAAATAGGATTCCTAGTAAGGCAACTCCTAAAACTCCTTTTTAAGTTATGGACTAGAAGGAAATTTAGTTTAAGATACCTATATGTTTGGGGTTGTCCAACAGAAGCACATATCTATAATCCACATGAAAGAAAATTGGATTCTCAAAAAGTTAGTGGTTACTTTACTGGTTACCTAGAGAAATCCAAAGGGTACAAGTTTTACTGTCTAAACCATAATTCTAGAATTGTTGAAACAGCCAATGCCAAATTTTTAGAGAATGGTGAGGTTAGTGGGAGTGCTGAAAATTAAGTTATGGATATTAATAAGATAAGGGTAGTTGTTCCATTGCCCATAATGTTCTTAAATTCACAATTACAGCAAATTTTGTTCCTGCTTTAGAAGATCAAAATAATCAAGAATAACATTTAAATAATGAAGAAGCACCCCATGAAGAACCTGACATACCACTAGCTTATGCAAGTGAATCAGTTAGTATAGATTAAAATAAACCTGTAAGGGTTAGAAGGTTAGCTATGTCTGTTGATTGTGTGGTTTATTTGCAAGAGTCGAATTATGATTGTGGCATTGTTAATGATCCTGTTTCGTTTTCACAAGTTATAAGTAGTGATAAGTCTGAAAGATAGATTGATGCTATGAAAAAAGAGTTGAAATCAATGGCTCAAAACAATGTCTGAGATCTTGTAGACTTACCAAAAGGTTCTAAATGAGTTAGTTATAAATGGGTCTTTAAGATCAAACGCGACTCGAATGGCAATGTTGAAAGATATAAAGCTAAACTTGTTACCAAAAGTTACACTCAGAAAGATGGTATTGATTATAAGGAGAATTTTTTACCTGTCTCAAAGAAAGATTCATTAAGAATAATTTTAGCATTAGTGGCTCAATTTGATTTAGAGCTACATCAGATGGATGTAAAAACAACCTTTCTAAATGGTGATCTTGAGGAGGAAGTTTACATGGATCAACTTGAAGGTTTTTTCATTAAAGGTAAAGAAAGTATGGTGTGTAAATTGAAGAAGTCAATATATGGACTTAAATAAGCTTCCAAGCAGTGGTATATTAAGTTCAATAATACCATTACTTCTTTTGGTTTTGAGGAAATCGCTGTTGATCGATGTATTTACCAGAAGATCAGTGGGAGTAAGTTTATATTTCTAGTTCTGTATGTTGATGACATTTTACTTGTTGCTAATGACTTGGGTTTGTTAGATAACATTAAGAATTTCTTTCTAAGAATTTTGAAATGAAAGATATGCGAGAGGCATCATGTGTGATTGGAATTTCAATATTTTGTAAGAGATCGGAAGGTTTATTAGGATTGTCTCAAAAGGCCAATATTGAGAAAAATCTTTAAAATTTTAACTTGAGCAAGTGCTCAACATGTGTAGTTTTTATTCAAAAGGGAGATAAATTTGGTCTTATGTAATGTCCAAAGAATGATGTGGAGCATAAGGAAATGGAAACAATTCTATATACTTTTGTTGTGGGTAGTTTGATGTACCTATAAACCTGTACTAGACCTTACATCAGTTTTGCTGTAGGGATGCTGGGTAGATATCAAAGTAATCTTGGTATTGATCGTTAAAAGGCTGCAAAGAAAGTGTTGAGATATCTTCAAGGAACAAAAGATTACATGCTCACTTAAAAGAGGTAGAATCATTTAGAAGTGACTGGATATTCATATTCAGATTTTGTCAGGTGTGTTGATAATAGAAAGTCAATGTTAGGCTATTTGTTCCTATTAGCTGAAGTAGTACTCTCATGGAAAAGTTCTAAACAATCTGTCATTGCTTCATCCGAAGCAAAATTTGTATCTTGTTATGAGGCTACAATTCATGCATTATAGCTGCATAACTTTATTTTAGGGCTTAGACACAGTAAGCAAGCTACTGAAATTTTATTATGATAAGTATTTTTCTTCTCTAAAAACGACAAATACTCCAAAAGCACAAAACACATGGAATTAAAGTATTTTGTTGCTAAAGAAGAGATTCATAAATAAAGAGTGCATATATAACATATTAGGATAAATCTCATGGTAGCAGATCCTCCGACTAAGGTTTTACAACCAAAGACATTCAAAGTACATATGCTTAGGATGAGTCTTGGTTGTACTGATGATTGATAATAATGTTTGATGATGATGTTTTAGCACTCTTGAGCTCAATAATAATATGTTTCTAAATTTTATATTTCTTATTCATCATGTTTATGTATACATGATTGTTTGAATAAGAAATTTGTATGTATTTTCATAACAAGTATGTGGACTATATGTTGTTTATATACAACTTATGGACCTAAACATAATATCTTAATGTAGTGGTATATGGAAGGGAGTATACAACTCTACTTTGTATGACCGCCATAACCACATTATGTGATTTATTGTGTTGAGGTGCTTATGATGTTAATGGTTTATAAATTTAATTTTGCTAGCTTTATGTTATACTATTAAATATAATGATGAAACATCCAGCCAAATGGGAGAATGTAAGAAATATATGGCCTGATGTTATGGCCCATATTTTCTGTAGGCCCATATGAAACTTGCTTTAGGTTTTTTTTAATTTACTGTCTATTAAATCTTAACTGTTAATTTGGTACTTGATGGACGTACAAGATTTAACATCAACAAAGACGTGTATATAAACTAATCCTCTCTCTATCCTAATTACGTACAGACAAAAAAAAATATTGAACGTAGGTATTTGTGCATTAGGCTTGTTAGTTTATGCCCTTGTAGTCAATTAATTTTGGTTGTAAATTTCTTTATGTGACATTATTATTATTCAATAAAAGGTATTCTTTATCTTTGTGTATTTGTTAATTATTTAATTATTAATCATAAAGATAAAATCCATGGAATAATTATTATGCA
>JANZXP010089315.1:0-23650 GCA_027576715.1 Erythroxylum flavicans
TGATAGATATGCATAAGATGGGTCCTAGGTAGCTTAAGGAGTTGGAAATGTGGAATTTGACCCGTAGCTGTCCGTTAGAAAGACTTGATGTCTGTTGGGCAGACCTTCTCGAGTGTTTCAGTGTTTTTTCCTAGTGTATATCCCTTTGGAGGGACTTCATGTCCGCTAGGCGGACCTTATCGGGTCTGAAAATGTCCCAGCTCAGTCTATGTCTGTTAGGGGGACCTTTTTGGGAAAGTTATGAAAATGTGAAACTTTTGACCCTTTAGATGACAAAATCTCTCTTTGGGGTCTTCACAAAAGTTGTAGAGATCGAAGTTCTCTTCGAACCCGTTCTTAAATGGTATTAATCCAATATCCATAGTGAAAGTTACGCTTTTTGTCCCAAATCATGTACATTTTATAAGTTGTGGGCTTATCAATGCTTCTCTAAGTTTCATTTGAGCTTGAATGGAACTTGAAATGTACTTAGTTTGTTGTGGGAATTAAGAGATAAATAGAGTGATATGTTTAGGGTGATGATTGAGGATATAAACCTATGAATGGATTGTCGTATATCAAGTATTCAAATTATAGAAATTTTGGGATGTTATGAGAAGGAAGACAAGCCTAGGCTGGCTAATGAGGTTCCATAAAAAGTGACCCTATAAGCTGATGTGCTCAAGTATGACTCTGAACATTGGGGTCCGAAAACGGGGTCCAACAGTTGTAGTATCAGAGCGTGAATGTTGGGCTCCAGAAATGGGGTCCAACACAGGTGGTATCAGAGCAAGAGTTGGGTTTCGAAAACAAGACCCAACAGATGTGGTATCAGAGCAAGAGTTGGGTTTTGAAAACGAGACCCAATAGGTTTGGTATCAGAGCATGAGTTAGACTCTGGAGACAGTGTCTAACATTTGGCCTAGCTAATGCATTGGAATATGGCAGCCTGATAAGAAGACAAGTTGCTCATTCTTATGTTCGCCATGTATGTCACTCCATGGAAGGACATGTGTCCTTCTTAGGTTAGGACACCTTGTAAAGCAAGAGCTGAATCATTCCAGTCCATTTGATGTTTTTAGTTTTCTCTCTATTCTTTCTCTTCTCCACAGAAATCTCTTATCCTCTCCCAACTTCTGAAATTTTGCTTGAATTTGGATTATCAACCCTTGGAAGCTTTGTAAGTTATTTCGTTAAGAAGTAGGTCTTATGATTCTATGTATTATTACCTTGTTAATACTGAAAGTTGCACATTGAACTTAGGTATTTTCTGGTTGTTTGGAAGCTTGGTTTAGCTGGATTCTTAGAGTTGAATTTGAAGTTTAGTAAGGTAAGGGATTACTAAACTTGATTCATGTTACAATATGTATTGTTTGATATTTGAAGTGGATAAAATGTGTACTGAAATAGGAAAGAATTGAGTTTAGAAATTTGATGTTCTGGATATTCATTAGATGGTTTGGTTTTACTGGACAGAATTCATAATTCTGACTTCCTCGAATAAACTATGTTAATCTAGGCAAAATTGGACAAAGTGTTCTTGAGAGGTTAGAATAGATATGGCCTTTACACGATAACATCACTAGTGTTGGCATAGGCTGCAGCGCTATCCCTGACAGAAATTTGTGTCCTTTATTTCAATGATTAAACTATATTGATGTAGGCTGAATTAGACAAAGTTATCTTCATAAACATTGTAGCTTATCCTCTTAACTTTCTAATGGTATAAAGTTTGTGATTTTTGGATATTAAAATTGAGAGATATTATAAGTTTGAGTGCACATCAAGAGTGTATGATCGTGCACAAGCATGATCATGCAGAAACCCTTCAATCATGGGAGTGCACGATCGTGCACTAACCTTTCAAACATGGGAATGCATGATAGTGCACAAGCACGATCATGCACTAATCCTTCAATCATGGGAGTGCATGATCGTGCACAAGCATGATCATGCACTAGCCCTTTACCTTATTGTGCACAATCTGTAGTAGTTTTTGTATAACTCATAGAATAATGAACCAAATTGAATGATTTTTGTTTCGTTTAAAACTTAAGATATAGAGGAACATTTTTTTAGAAGAAGTTATTGTCTAAAAACATCAGTTTCTATGATAAAATGACCGTACACATTTGACTTGAAACTGTTCTAAGAAAATTTGGAAAACAATGCTAAACTTGATTGTGTAATTGTTGACATATATAAGGTTAGGACTTTTAAAAATGGTTTAATTAAACTTAATTGAGTTTAAAAATGAACTTAGATTATATTATGTTAACGGAGAAAAAGATAATTAAGTTATGATTTAGGAATGGAAGTAAGCATTTAAAGACTGTGAGGTTAATTAAAAATGTGTTCTTATGAATACCAATATGTTTCGAAAAGAGATATGTTATGTGAATCGAATATGATTGTTTACAAATTAAAACTTATGTCATGATATGGAATGTGTAAATACATAATGCCTTTAATGGTACATTAATGCAAATGATTATGCTTATAAAGTATGATTTGTTAGATGTGCATATATATATGTTCAATTTGAGGAAAGTGGAATAAAGATATAGTATCTTTTTCTTTTGATTGTGACATATGAAATGGATTATTTTAAAACTATCAAGCCCTAGTCATGGATAAATAGGCATGCCTAGAAGGGTCTGCAGTTGCTCCTGGACACATTTAAGGTGTTGACACTTCGGTATCTCCTGAAAATGACACTTTGGTGTCTGAGACATAAGTCTCTCCTGATATTGACACTTTGGTGTCTTATGATATTAAGTTATAAGTCTTTCCTGTTTTGTGATACCGATCATGGTATCTCCTATATTAGTCCCGTTACCCACTTCTATATAAAGGATTAGCAATCTAACTTATTTTGTATTCTGATACATGTTTAGTTCTGATACAAAGAAAATTATGATTTGATATTAGATAAACTCTTAATTGATACAAAACAAAGTCTGCTTTGATACAAATCATATTCTACTCTAAAAGGTTTATACCCTATTCTGATAATTAGTTTTGACATCTGTATAATCTGTTTTGATACTTAAATGACTAGCATTAGCATGAGAAATGTTCTCTAGTGATAGATTATATTTTGTTCTGAAATCCATTATGCTTGAATTGTTCTTTAATATGAATCTTTAATGATTTCTTATGATATAATTTGATTCAGTAAATATGAATGTTAGGTGATTGTTAAACAATTGCCAGTTTATGTATGATTTAGTTATTCCCCACTGAGCTTTATGCTTAGCACGGTAGTTTTGCCCCGTGTAGGTTCAGATAGGAGGGTTTGAAGACTGGGATAATAACTACCACAATGGCCAACGAAGAATGTGTTTTGTTTTGGGAATGTATGTTTGGGTTGTATGTAACAATATGAGAAATGATATATTTTGTTAAAAGTTTGTAAATATTGTAATACAAAGTGTATTTGAACTTAAAATATGTATTGTTTTGTTTAAGAGTTTGTAATGTAATAACCTTAATTCAGGATGGTATTATAATTGAAGCATGTATTCGAATGAATTCAGTGTGCTGGTTAAATTCTGTTTAAAGTTGAATATGTATGGAAAAGTAATGATTGGTTGTTTGAATTCTAGCAACGCTTTATATTGTTTTGATATGTTTTAAATCCTGTCTTAGGTAACATTTGCATATCCTTCCAGGGGGTATTTGGGTGTTACATTGTTTGGTATTAGAGCCATGGTTTAGGCAATTCTAATGTAATCAACGTTTAACTATTGCTTATACTTATATATAAGAGTTATATTTGGCCTAATGTGGTTTGTCCCATATTTTGATTGTAGAATTAAATATGGAAAGATCTCACAAAGCCATTGACAAGATTACTGAGAGTAATAATCTTGAACGATCTCGTCCATCTATCTCTGGACCTTCTGGGGTCAATCGAGGTGAAACTGAGATGCCACCTCCTCCTTCAGCTCAGGGTGAGGCATTAGAGGACTCTCTATCAGCTCCTATTGACTCAAGATCAGCCGATTCAACGACACAGTCTCCTATAATAGATGACCTATAACAAATAATAATAGTGATCACTATATGGGTGGTCTTTTACTATATGCCATGTCACAATGCTCACATATGTACCTAAGGATGCAAAACTGTAACATCCTATTACCTTTGGGAGGTTAAAATAGTAAAAATGGGTGATTAATGAGAGCTTAGAAATCTATTTTTCATGCTCATGCATGATATGACATACGCATAAAAGTGAATAGTGAAATGTTGCACATTTAAAATGACTGTACATGCATTCATTGACATTCTGGTTATAATTGATTGTTTGAACATGAACATGATTTTTGATATATGATTTTATAAAGAATTGTGGTTTCTTGTATTGGAAGCTAATTTAGATAGGGTAGTTGTTAAATTAGAATTCTTGATGAATTTTAGGAGAATTGTCAAAATTGTTGAATATTAATGGACTAGGAAAAATGTCAATCGACAAGTAAATAGAGGAATGAAAATAGAAATTAGAATAAATGATATTGAAGAATTTTTGAGAGATGACTTTGGATTTTTTTGAGACAATGATATTGAAATTTAGAGGCAAATTAGGGAAAAATTGGGAGAAGATTGAACTAGTTAACTGAGGAACTAGTTAAATGCCTTAGAAGTTAGATGAATGACAAGTGACACTTAACTATATGGTTATGTTAGAAATACCAAACCCACGTTTCTTTTTGACTGGAAAGACTAAGTAACTGTTGTTCTTGACTAGCCATCTTCGTGCTTTCTTCTTTGAGCTTCTCCTTCACTACTTTTTAATTCACCGAACCTTCACCAAGATTTAACCTTGCTTTCCTTTATCTGTTACCACTCCCACTTTACTATTTTCTTACCTTCGCCTAAAAAAAACCTAAACCAAGCCATCTGTAAGATGATGTACGTGGATGCATGAGGATTAGGGTTTTTGGAGATTTTGAAGATTGTGAAGTTTTAACAAGTACCGTGTTAATCCTTATGAGAAGTATGAATATGATATAAATTTGGAGATCTATTTGATATTTCATAATCATAAAAATAGTGGCCATTTTCGTGAACACTGTACAAGTAAGATGAAAATCTGGATATATTGTTGTTATGTACTTGATGAGCATTATGTTATAAGGTAGTGTTAAAATGATTTTTGGAGTTAAAAGATCAATGGAAATGTGCATGAGAAGAGTGTAGAAAATTTATGAAAGT
The DNA here is from genome assembly GCA_027576715.1 of Erythroxylum flavicans. Taxonomy (NCBI): domain Eukaryota; kingdom Viridiplantae; phylum Streptophyta; class Magnoliopsida; order Malpighiales; family Erythroxylaceae; genus Erythroxylum; species Erythroxylum flavicans. The sequence continues at coordinate 5,200 of JANZXP010089315.1, forward strand.
TGATAGATACATATATGCTCTGTTTTCCTTTTCACTGTGTTTATATGTATACTTACGTGAATATTTTGATGTCTTGAATGATGAACCGAAAATAAATGTAGAGTTAAGGTGAGTTAGTTATACAGAGATGAGTTAAGATGAAATGAATGAGTTGAATGAAATGTAGTAAAAGAGACTAGAAATAATAATTGAAGTGTTAGATTTCTAAAGTCATCTGGGGAGTTGCTAGAAATGAAGAGTAGAGAGTTAAATTTTCGATCTAAACTTCCATGAATTTACTGTACTGATTTAGATGGATTTTGACAAAATAGTCTCATGAAAATTGTAGATCCTTCTTTTAACTTTCCATTGATATAAAATTTGGAATTTTTGGAGTTCTGGAGATTTGAAGTAAAGATGTTGGTAAAGAAGAAGAAGAATTTGCATGATAACAACTTTGAAGTTTTCAGGGGTGATGAACGTCCGATGGTGTTTTGGCAATAACTTTTTCTTCCGACATCCAAATGAGACGAGACTTGAACTATTGGACTCGCAAGACATTGCTCTACCTCTTCACATCATGGCCATCTAAAATGAATTAAGGGAGAGTGAGTGATAAACGTGGGACGGGTCTGACTTGTGCTCTTACCCAAATTTTGTCCTTATCTGTCACACCCATGACTCTTGCACACTCATGTTCCTCTCACGCCTACGACTCCTGCACGCCCGTGACTTTCCTATCTCAAGACCATGAGTTAATTGCAAGACTCATGTTTAATTGTTCCATCAAGTTACTGTTCTCCTCAATAGTAGCCATGACTTGCAATTGATCTAAACACCCAAGAGAAATTTGCTAACTGGACAGTCCTGTTTCTTTTAACCATAACTTCTTTCTTAGATGTCCACAGGAGATGATTTTGATTTTTCATAAACTAGAGACATAGTGCTACAAATCATATGAAGAAGTAGAATTGTGATTCAGTCTCTAAAATGGTTAACTGTTGGATGGAAGTTATGCACAGTACATTGTTTTTGAATATGAACAACCTGAAAATGTTTGAGGCATATCTTCCAAATTACAAAACCAAATTGAGTGATTTTGATGTCAATAGAAACATAAGACATAGAGGAGAACTTTTCAAGAAGAGAGCATGACCAAATTACATCATTTGCACCTTCTAATTGAACATGAACAGTAGACCCGAAAGTATATTTTGGAAAAATCTGAAGTGATCTAATGAGAAATGCATTGTGAATTTAATGTTATTAGTGAGGTATAAACCTAAGTAGAAATTATACTAATATGAGTTTTGATATGAGAATGATTTTTTGATGAAATTGATGGGAAGATACCCAAGATTGTCATGAACATGCATTGTACATATTTCATTTCATACATGTGCATTATTAAACACTCATAATTTTGCAAATTGTGATATATGTGTATGTTGTTTGATATAGAGGAGCAACTGGAACGTCAACCTCCAGACGTTGCCAAAACTTCTAAGCATTAGCTTCAGGAGCAACTTGTGAGTAACCTAGACGGTCTTACTTAATTACTTATTTGTTTAATTTCTATTTTGAAATGATTGAATGAATGTGAATTGATTGCGTTGATTCCAAACAATTGACTGTCCGAGGAGTTCTATATTCAGGACTTTATTGGAAGTGCTACTTGTATGTTAATAGGAAAAACTAATTGTTTCTTGAATTGATGGATTGATTATGATAGATGCATTCCATACATGAGTGCACAATCAGATAATGACAGTTATGACTAGAGTAGCCACCGATCAGAGCTTAAAGCTTAAAGTGTGAAAAGAGCCATGAGCTCAGACAGTGATTAAGAGCCTAAGGCTCACTATGTAAAATGAGCCATATATCCTCATCGGATAAGGGACAGTTAGTAATGAGCCCAGTATCTAAAATAGATATAGGACAGTACAGGCATTCGATCACAACAACGTGACAATTAGAAAAGTGTCTCATAAGCATTCCATATGTATTTTGATAAGTATGTTTGAATGATTAAAATGCAAAAATTTGCCTATGCTTAAGTGAAAATGTGATCTGATGTAAAGTGCAATTCTGTGAATTATTTGTTATGTGAAATGATGGGTTGCATGAATTGAGTGAACCATCAATGATGGTTGCCTCACTGAGTTCGCAAAACTCACCAAATTGCAACGTTGTCTTTTTAGGACTGAGAGACGACTCTAGATACTGAGAGGCTCTACCAGTCATGTAGATTGTGATTTGGCAAGAGAAGTCATGACTCAAAGGTCGGTCAGCTGGGATTTTTGGATAGATAAGATACACTTTGTATATTTTCCTCTTTCATGTAGTACTTTTGTACTAGGTTTTGATGATATACATGTAGTAAGTGTTTAAAGGGACAATGTAGACTTTCGGTTTTTGTGAAGTGAAATGAGGAAAAAGTTGGTTTTAAAATATTATGATTTCCTTATGATGCTTTATAAGTGAATAATGATATGATGCCATGTGAAGTGAACGTAGCGATCGATGGTAGCCCGCCCATATCATAGAATATGTATCAGAATGACCTCCGGGCATCCCGGTGTGTACCCTACAGTAAGGGGGCGCTATATTGCTGATGTGATTACTATTAATATTGCTTAGGAACTTAATTTTAGGATAACTTAACTCTAATTGTATGTTAATTTGATTTAATAGGATATGATGATGTATAGTATGAATGGACAGGTTGAGATTGATGATGGATTGATGTTGTAAAATTTATAATTTTAATTACGGTTTGCTTGAGGACAAGCAAAAGCTTAAGTGTGGAGATGTTTCATAGATGGATATTTAATTATATTTTTACACCCATATTTGATGTATTTTGCTTGATATTTTATACTTTTATTTTATATTTGGTACTTAATTCGCTACAAGTGCTTTTATAGGTGATAATTGCTTTCATGGACTTAAAGGACAAGAATTCAAACGAAAACGTGACTTAAAAAAGAGAATTAGCAGTTTGGAAGGAGTGCACAATCGTGACCTTTCATTTAGCCATGCATTTTTATGATACTTGGCGAATTCTGATTATGCACAATCGATGCATGCTGTGAAAAAGACCGTGCATAACCTAAAAACCTAGATTTTTATATAAAATTTATGTTTCAGAGGCAAAAAGAAGAGGAGGCTTTAGAAGGCAATTTCCAAATATACAGAACATCCAAAAAGGGACGATTTTGGTCTAGGGAAGTGGAAAACACAAAGAAATCATTAAAAGATCTATCCGAGTATAAGATCAAGCCTCTACATCTCAAAAATATTCGATAGAAGACAATTAGGGAGATTTAGAATTCTGAACTCATTGTTTTTGATTCGTTTTTCTTTCATTATATGTTTGATTTCGTGTTCGATAATGTGTAACTAAACGTCCAATTAATATTTAGGTTAGATGAACCTTATGTTAATACTTTGACATAATTTGATTCTTTTATTAATGCAACTGGTTGTTTGATATATTGCGATCTGATTACGCATTTTATTTATGTTCTAATAACCTAAGAATATTATATCATAATCTGATTTCATATGTAGAGATTGAGAAATGCTAGTGTGAATAGATCTATCGTAATTAGAAAGAGTTTATTGCAACCCTAACGATAAGATGACGTAAATCTTCTAGATTATGGTCAAACATAATAGAAGGACTCATAAATCGGTAACACAATTCTATAAGATTTAACCTGAGTAATTCAGGTAGAGACCTTAGGATAAGTTGTTAATAGAATCAAGGTTAGCTATTAGCATACTATAGCAATCTCCACGGTCCAATACATCAATAAAATAATTACATGATAAAATATCAATCTGTTAAGGGTTTAAAGGGATTTGAACTTAAATACTAATTTCTGATAATGATAGTTTTCTAAGTGAATTCCACTGTCTTTGCATTCATTATCGTTTCCTATTTCTTTGATTGTTTAGTTTTTATTTTCTTTTATTAAAAATTAAAATCAATCCGTACGCTAGATAATAGGAGAAGGGTAATTACTAGTATTTATAATCTTTGTGGGATCGACCCGTATTTATAAGTACTAGCTACAACTACGTCATGCATTTGCGGTTTATTACAATATTGACTATCACAAAAGAAGTCAATCAATAGACCAAAAGGAGAAGAAATCGAATGAAATCGTGGCATAAAACGAAGATTTGAATCAACATGGACATATAGGATCATGTATATTGAATGTGTAAGTCATTGTAAACATGTGGAGATTTTAAAATATTATTTCTGGCTGTGTGAAGATACACGTCCTTGTATGCTAACATACATGGCCTTTTATATTACCTATGTAAGTTTTTGTGTTTGTATAAAATTGCAAATTCAAGTGTTTTTTGAGATGCACAGTCACCTATATGACCGTGTAAGTGACTATATATATCCCAAAAACCTTAGTTTTTATTATAAAAGGACATCATCAAAGGTAAAATAGAGGAGGAGAGTTTATGGATGTTTTTTAGTCACAAGAAACACAGTGAAGAGGCATCTAAATAGAGGACGAGGAAAACACGAAGATTACATCACAAGATTAGATAGAGAGCATCATTCAATTTGAATTGTAAAAACATTCATGAGAGAAAAGTGGAAGATTTATAATATGATTTCTTTTATTTCTATTTGTTCTTTTAAATATTTGTTATTGGTTTTGTTTTCTATGTGTAGGAACTAAAATTGCTTATTGCATAGGTGATATGAATGGATTTTGCTATATTTTATATGTTATTTCATTTGAATTCATTCCTTTTTTTTTGTTTAATTGCTCATTTTGTGTTCCTATTGATTTCACATGTAAATACAAGATTAAAGCATGAAGTTTTGAATCCGTTACGAGCTAGGAAGGTTGTCCATAATGCAACCAACAAAGTAAAAACTTGGAGAAGCATAAAAATGGTTGTCCAAAACAACAGCCAAATGTGTTTAATGGAGAGCCAAAAACCTCACCAAAACAGTAACAGCAACAAGCATGACACGGCAACACAAAGAGGAGAACATAGAACAAAACGCACAAGCCAAATGAAGGAGCAAACGACAACACACAAGTCAAATAAAGGAGCAAATGACGACACACGTAGAAAGAAGTAGCAGAAAGGCATCTGCGAGGGTTTGGCGTGAATAGGAGGAGTGGACCAAAAAACCCCTCATCTTAATTCATCAAATCAAGCTACACTGAAGAGGGAATAGTGAAGAGGCTGGCGATAGAGAATGGAGAGAGTGGCATGAGTGAAACATAAGAGATCTGCGGGAGAAGAGACGATAGGTAAATAGTGATGGTGGTCCACCATCTTTAATTATCCTATCGATGAATAGTAGCTAGGAGAAGAAGCTTATGCAGTGAAGAAGAATTATTGGGGGTTTCGGTTGGGCTAATTTTTTTAGGGTTTAAGCTTTTTCTTGGGAGACCTATAGAAGGCTAAGATCCCGACGCCAATTCAGAGGTGACATCGATGCTGACGACCCAAGGTAAGTGTATTTTTGGTTTTTATTGTTTCTTCTCTCATTATAAATTGATTATGTTATTCTATGTTAATTGACTTGGGTTTTGTGTATGGATAATTGTATGTTTGTTATTGGTCAGTTATTTATGTATGAACCCATTGGGTATTGTGAAATGATGATTTTAATGCGTTCATTGAATCATTTAATTGCATACCCATTGCTAGAATTTCGATATAATCCATAATTGTTTTGTTGAAATTCATGTGTAGTGACTAATGATTCGTAATCATTAAGGATAACATGACCTAGGTTAGATGACGCATCGAATGTGGTTGTTGCCTTGATTAATCTGTTTTTCTTATTCGTAATGCTACTACCTAATTAAATCCAGAGATCGTATCCTAGGTTATTCAATAGTTAGGTTTAGTTAATGATCGTATCTTGATTAAACAAAACCTAAGGAAAACTCGAGTTAATTATTAACCCACGATTAATAGTTGCTAGGAGAGGTTTGAGAATAACAAATCATTGAAATATGCTTAATTAGGGTGTAGGCTGAGATTGAACTAAAGAACCTGATCCTTACTAAATTCCCTAGTTTTATCAATTTTTACATGTTTTCTTTAATTTGTTTTTATTAGTTAGTTTCATTTTATTTTCTTGTTCTAAAATCCAAACCCCTCATTATCTAAACATCAATTAATTTCATTTTATAAGCTAACCGAATACTCTTTATGGGATCAACCTAGACTCACCACTGCTATAGTAGTAGTCTAGTTACTTTATTTTAACTAGCATTATGAAGCGCACGTCAGTAGGTATGATGAACCCTAATTTGTAATGACAATTTGATTTAATATTTTATTCAATGCAGTTTTATTGATGACTTATTGTGATTCAATTATGCGTTATATTCTTGAACCTATATATCTAAAATATTAGAACATTTTTTTATTTCATATAATTGAGATTAAGATTGAGAAATCCTTTTATATGAATATATCTACCATAAATGGAAGGAGTTGTATAAAAACCTAGAGATAAGTTGACATAAATCCTCTGGATAAGGGTCAAACCTAATAGTGATATTTACGAATCAATAATTCCATCTTATAGGTTTTAACTAGAAGTATTTTTGAGTTAATTAATCGAGGGTTAGTTGTTAATAGTCTTGAGAAAGATATTAATATAAGATAGGAATTTTTACAGTTCAATAATCAATATTTTAATTGCATGAAAAAAGGGCTAATATTTAAGAAGTGTTAGAAGGATTCATCACCTAGGTACTACTTATTATATTGAATTTTCACAGTATTTTCTCTGTTTGGGTTCATTACTGTGTCGATCTTACTTTAGTTTAATTTTCAATTAAATCCACAACCTGGTTTGAAGATTAGATAATAGAAAAAGTGTTAAATACTAGTACTTACAATCCTCGTGGGATCAACACGTACTTATCAATGCTACATACAACTACATCGTACACTTGCAGTTAAAACTTATAAATCTTTATAAGTAAGAAATTTTCAATCAGGCACCTTTGTGTATTAATCCCAGAAATGGTCGACCATCGGTCAAGGCCCAAGCTCATGGTATGTAAGGATTTGTGTAGAAGCTGAAGCTGGTGGAACGCAATACAGTTTAGGGGGTAACGTTATAGCTGTAAACCACAAACCTATTATTGCCTCTTCGTAAATGAGACTATAAGTTGATATGAAAGTTATCAAAGAAGTTATTCAAGAATTGTTAGAGGTTGGTTTGAGATAGCTTGGCTACCTAAAATTCTATAAGCCTTATCTAAAGTATATTCACTATGAGAATCCTTATCTCTATAGTTATAAAATTCCTAAATTCAATTTGTTTTCTGGAGAAGATGGTTAATCAACCATTTAGCATATTGCTAGATTCAACATTTAGTGTAGAGAATTGGCCAATTATGAAAACTTTAATAATTTTAAGCTTAGGTTTTTCCTGAATTCATTAATAGGCATAGCCTTCTCCTAGTGCACTTTTTTGCTTAAGAATTATGTCTTTTCCTAAAGTAACATAAAATGATTGTTTCATGCTTAATTTTTTCATACGGAAATTGAAGTTAGTATAACTAAGTTGTCAATAGTTACTCAAAAAATGGTGAGGATGATGACATATTTGTCACCCAAATTAAGAAGATATGAAGTCAATATTGGATTACTCTCTTTAAGATAGAGTATATGAAGTTCGCTCAAAGGGGTCTCAATATTGAAATATAGAAAAAAAATTCAAGGCATAGAATTTTGTGATTTCTTTGAGTTAACAGCAAAGACGTATGAATACAAAGAACTTTTTAAGGAAAACAAAAACTGGAAGAAGAATTTACTATGTAATTATATTAGAAAGACAAATTCTTGCGATTTAGCAGTGGCCAAAGCAACATCTTTGCAACCTGTGTTTATCTCTCTCTAGAGCGGAAATCTTTTTAAATCAAAAGGAAAATGTAGAGTCTATCTACTTAAATTCAGTTCACCTTTAAAAACTCTAAAACAAAAGAAATATTTGATTTTTTATTGCAAGACAAGTTCATTACCTTACTATCAAAGTATAGAATTCCTATAAAAGGAAGAAATTAGAGGCAAAAATTTACTACAAATACCAAAATATATGGATTCACCCAATGAATTCACACTAAAGGTTTAAGAATGATGTCTAAAATTGAATCAACAAAGAAATTATACTATTTACGAAAGCTGACCAATCTATGTTGATAGATGAAGATCTAATCCCACTAGTTGCAACCATTAATGCCGCTAAAGTTGACCTACTATAAGGTCATTTAGCATTAACATCGAATTCAAGTACAATGGTTTTTATTCCTAGCTGTAATTTAAATACCAATGTTAGGACTAAAGATTAATGGATTCCTAAAATCCAGTGGAAAGTATAAATTATAAGATGGAATCACTGAACATATTCCAGCTAAGTCTTTAAACAAAGATATGGTCCTAAAATCCTAAGTTTTTGCCGTAGACAACTTTGATTTATAATACCACCATAAATGTTGTCATCTCAGTAATGAAATGAGTAAGACATCCTAAGAGTCCAGTATCCTTGATTTGAACTTAAAAAATGAAGCTTCAACGATAGAGATCTGCTATCAAGTTTGACAGAAGCAAGCCTTTACCATTGGAAAAGCCAACATCAAGGAAGCCTTCCCTTACAAGATTTGTCCTCTTTAAAGAGAGTGCTATAGAACCTAATAATAAGAAAGGCCATGTAGAAGTTATCAGTGAGAAGTGAAGTAAGATAAAAGAAAATCTTAGATTTCATAAAAAGTTAACTCACCGTGAGAGATAAGATGAGGATTCCAATGAATTTATTATAATTGGAGAAATTTTCATTCAGGTACCATGTGTTGTTTCTTCCATAAAACTTCATGCCTCATTTGTTAAATCTTATAAGAAGAAGGTGGAATACCATCCTAGGAAATGAGAATGCATAGTATTAGTATTAGTTGTGGGACTAAGAATTCCAAAAAAGGTGGTTATAGAAAAATTAGTTGATACGATAGCTTAACATATAAAACCTTTGTATATTAAGGCCCACCTCAATAATAGAACAACTTCAACAGTTTTGGTTAATAATTGCTAGAAAATAAACATTATGTTGACCAAAATAATGTAAGCTTTAGGCAAAGACAAGGAAGACTTAATCCCAGCTAAATTATATGGTACTACATTTACTGGGAAAACCATCATAACATGGGGAATTCTTTCTGTGAATATCATGATGGGAGGGAAGTCTTCACTTATCACTTTCTTTGTTATTAACATACATGCTAGTTATCAAAACTTATTAGGATGAGATTGGATCTACTTTTAACTTTTGTATCCCTTCTTCAAATTTTGGCTTTATGGAAAGGCAATGAAGTACAAATCATTTGAAAATGAAGATTATGCAAACCTAGCGCAAGTTCAAAAATTGTCTCATCGTGAAAATCCCAAAAATAAAGACAAAGGAAACGTGGAGACAAAGTCAGAAATATTTGTAAGAACAATTGCCACTATGCCTGCTAATAGACTAATGAAGGTTCCAATTAGAGATGTCAAAAAGGGCCCGACCTGGCTTGATTTTGGCCCAGGTTGACTGGGCCACGGGCTGACCATGGTCGACTCGGCTGGGTCAAACGCCAAGGTCAAACGAGCCAGGCCTGACAAAATAATGTCGTTTTGGAAGTTTTTTTTTTAAAAACAAATGGCAGGCCGGGTTGATCCGACCTAGCTGACCATCCCGGCCTGTCGGGCCAATAGTAGGGCCATAGGCCACCATGGCCCAGGGTTGGGCTCATCTCTAGTTCCAATAATAGAGGAACCCGACAGTAAATTTTCATAAAAGGAATTTGTGGTTTCTCTAACTACAAAAACTAAATTTAGAATGTAGCAAATCCTAGAGTTCTGAGGAAGTGGAAAAGTATTAGAATGGCAAGTTAGTTTTTGAAGAAGAAGAATTATAAATGAAGAACAATCATATCTAGGAGTTAAAAATCGATCTTAAAAATATTGATGACTTTGGGAGCCAAAATTAGGAGCCATTAGAAGAAGTGAATTTACGTAACCTAAGAGAAGTTCGTGGAGTCTTTGTTAATAGGAATTTAGATCTAAGAATAAATCTGGAGGTAGTCAAGGTCCTGAAGGAATTCAAAAACTTTTTTGTATGGGACTATACTGAGATGCTAGGTCTAGTGGAACATAGACTCCAATAAAATCATATTTTCTCCCTAACATCGACCGCCTAAGTGATAATCTAAAAAAGTCAATTTAAAGAATAAAGAAAAGTAAAAAAATGTAAGACTGGTTTCATTAAACCAACCAAGTATACTAAATGGCTAGCTATTGTAATACATGTATTTAAAAAGCACCAAAAGATTTGAATCAAAGGGTTATAAATACTATCTTTCACGATTTAATAGGTCGTATATTGGAAGTTTACCTAGATGATATTGTTGTGAAATCAAAAAAGAGTGCATATCATATCTAAGATTTCAGAGAAGCCTTTCTTATAATGAGAAAGCACAAATTGAAGTTAAACCCTCTAAAGTGCATTTTCAGAGCAAAAGTAAGAAATTTCCTGGTTTTTTTGGTTCACAATAGAGGAATTGAACTAGATAGAAACAAAGAGAAAGGATTTTTTTAAAGAAAAACCACCTCAAAATAAGATGGAACTCAAAAGATTTCTAGGCCAGGTGAACTACATAAAAAGTTTCATTGCCAATTTGACAAGAAAAATAAAAGAATTCTCAAAACTCTTGAAGTTGAAGAATTATTAGGACTTCTATTTGGAAGAAACACATCAAAAATCATTTGATATTATGAAGGAATACCTCACTAAACCACCAGTATTGATGTCATCTTGAAAAAGAATTTTGATAAAGTTGTATATTTTTGCTGCAAAAAGAATATATTGGGTATTTATTAGCCTAGAGTAGTAAGGTAGGCTATGAAAAAGCTATCTATTACTTGAGCAAAATTCTCATGCCAATATAAAAGAAGTACGCTCTTATTGTTAAGTTATGTTTGGCTTTATAATTTCCTTGTTCAAAATTAAGGCATTATTTGTTTCAAAATAAAGTTTATATAGTTTTGTAGAATGATTTAATGAAATATATATTGAATAAGCCAGTCATCTAACAAAATATTAGAAATGACTTATGACTCTTATAGAATTTAACTTGGTATATTATTTCCAAAAATTATTAAAAGGTCTAGTGTTAGCTTACTTCTTAGCAAGCCATCCCATGATAAAATTACAAGAGGATATAGGGGATTTGGTTCTTTATTGTGAAAAGAAGTCGTGCGAATTGAAATTTGACGATTATAGCACAAAGAAGTTAGCTGGAATTAAGGTAGTCATAACCACACCAAATGGATCAAATACCCTTCTTTCTCTTAAGATGGATTTCCCATGCATTAATAATCAGGTTGAGTATGAAGGATTGATAATTGGATTAGAACTTCTGGTTTATCTTAGAGCTAAAGAAGTTCTCATCATAGGAGATTCTCAGTTGGTGTTATACTAGGCGATAGGAGAATATAAGTGCATAAGTTTAATTTTGTCACTTATTATACTATCATTACCCAATTATTAGAATTCTTCAATGAAGTAAAACTTTAATATATCAAGCAAAAAATTAGGAGGAAAATGAAATCTCGCAATTACATCTGGGTTGAAAATGTTTGAAGAATTAGTTTATAAATACGTTGTTATATAATGATAATCCAATCCATCCATCTATTAAAAAGGGATTTCCCTAAGTTTTTTAATATTGATAAAGAAGTCACTCAAGATTAGAGGGTAGAAATTATGAGCTTCTTAGAGAACCACAAAAAGAAAATGCATATCAGAATTAAACTACATGCACTCAATTATGTGTTGATTAAAGGAATTTTATTTCAATAAGGCAATGACAAACTTCTTTTGAGGTTCCTTTAGATGCTTAAGGCATTAAAAATTATAAGATAAGTTCATGATGGGGTATGCGGAGCATATAAGTTTGGAATAAATATGAGATGGCTCATGCAACACTATGGTTACTATTGTCCGATCTTAAAAGAATGTATATCTTATGCAAAAGTTATCAATAATGCCAAAGATATAGCAAAGTTCAATGAATTACTACTTTATAATTACAATATATAATTAAACCATGGTCCTTTAGAGGTTGGGCCATTGATCTTATTGAGAAGATATTAAAGAACAGAATTTCATCATATTGTTGGCCATTGATTATTTTACTAAATAACTATTTACTCAATCTTTGAAGAAGGTTTATTAGATGGATTTAGCTGTTTACTCAATCTTTGAAGAAGGTTTATTAGATGGATTTAGTAAAATTCTAGGAAAATTTTATTCATTAATTAAATTCCTTAATCAATAACAAGCGATGAAGGAACCATACTTGTTAATTAGGAAGTTACAGACTTTGATGAATATTATGATATACAATTATTTAATTTAACATATTGTTCTTAAGATAATAGTTAAGTCAAAGCATCAAACAAAGTAGTTATTTATATCTTGAAAAATATGTTAGAGGAGAATCCTAGGAAATTGCATATAATTCTATTTAAGACCTTATGGGCATATCGTACATCTAAATGCACTACTATAAAAGTCAACCCATTCACTTTGATCTATGTTCATGATGTCTTTCTTCCTATGGAAATGGTAATCTCATCCTTGAGAGTGGCTAAGAAAAACACTTTAAAATTGTCCAAGCATTCAAAAGTAATGTTAATAGAATTAGAGGACTTAGATAAAATGTAACTTTAGACATTGAATAAATTGATTGTGTAAAAGGAGGTGGTATAATTCTACAACAAAAGAATTCATAAGTAGGAATTCTAAGAAAGGGATCTGGTGTAGAAGTTGATCCTACCGCCTAGAGCAAAAGATAGATAATGGAGAAAGTGCTATCTAACTTGAGAAGGGCCATTTCAAATTCATAAAGTTTTAAATGGTAATGTATATTGGTTATCTAATTTAAAAGGTGAACTTCACAACTGTTTTATTAATGGAAAGTATTTAAAACCTTATTTACATACTCTTTTTGAAATGTGAAGGATAAAGGAATAAGAGTGAATTCTCAAAATCAAATAATAATAAATTAAAATAAACATTTAGAGATAAATTTCAAAGTCCACAAAAGACCAACCAATGGTTAACAAATTAAAGAAAAAATTAAAATTTGGTCCAGTCAAAAGACTGAATCTCGCCCCACTATTTGATATAAAAGGATATGGTCTTCTTCGGCCTGTTGAACTTTTTGCTTCTAGAGGATAACTTCATCCTTCTATAATATTTACAACTTTTCCAGCTCCTTAGTTACGTGCCTAACCTCATTGTATTCCTATTTAAACTACTTACCATCTTGTTTTAGAGCTTTTTGTTTATTTCTAATCAATTTAATAGCTCTCATGTGGTTAACATTTTAATTCTCTAAGGATAAATTCATTCTTCAGCTCATGAATTTGCACCAAGAGGTTTCTATCCTTAGCCTCTTCTGCATCTTAATACATTCAACACTTTTATAAGAGGCTTATATTTTTAGAATAAATAACTTGTTTGTAGTCAAAAGAAGGGACAACTAGTTCAACCTTACTCAAAAAGTCCTCCAACAATCGATGATTGAGTTATAGAGCTGATGTAGGATAGCATGCTTAGGAAAAAACTGCACTAGGTTTCAGTTAAGAACTAAAGCTCATGTTGCATAGTACGCTTTAAAGACTCTTTAACCTTCGACAACTACTCAGAGCTAATATTTGGCATAAAACTGGAAGGAGTGTCAGGAGAAACATCTAAAAAGCTCAAGTCAAAGACTTTCTCTAAGGATGTCCTTGCCATCCAAGCATCTCCTACTTGCAAGATATGGAAGAATTTTTCAATAGTTTGGCAGATCTTTATAACGAATACAAGGAATTTCCACTTTACCTCTGCCAACATGACTTTACTAATTTTTGGCTTAGAGGAATTTCTAACTTTTCCAGATTTTGGCTCAAAGGAAAGAGCAAGAGAAGGAAGATCTAATATGGGATCATTTGTAAAAGAAAATTAAAAGCAGGAATTTATAGGAAAAATGAAAGTTAGAGAAGTTAGTAAAATAACGTACCATCACTGATGCCCTCTATGATCTTTTTAGGAGTAGAAGAAGGAGTAGAGTCTTTAGTCACAGGCCCTAGAATTTTAACTTGTTTAGGAACCCTGATGGATGAACGAGTTGACTTTCAAGCAGATTTTCTTGGAATAGTTGTTTTGACCTTATTAGATATTGATGGAGATGGAGACTTCTTTCTAAGTTTTCTCTTGATGATAGGATTTGAAATTGCTTCCCTTTAAGAAGTTATCTTGCCCTCTTCTCTGCCTTCATCATCTAGAATCTTAAAATCTTTAAAATGGGTACATTGTAGGATCTCGTCGTGAATTTAAAAAAATTAAAATATTGCAAATAATTATTTTATTATCTTAATTAATTAAATATTTTCTTAATTATTTTTTGAATTAATAAAATATTATAATTAAATAATTTTTTTTTACCTAACAAAATACGTAACCCTATTTTTATAATCCCAGAAATTCACCCCCAACCCTAGTTCACTCTTCATTATCCTCTCTCACCATTGTCTTCTACTGTCCTTTCGTCTTCTTTGATTGCAGCGATCTTCCGACGACTTCTTCGCCTCTTTCATTTTCTTCCACGACACATTCTTCTTTCTTTATCTTTCTTTTGACACTTCCCTTTTCACGACCATCTTCATTACTAAAACAATTGTCTGAGTAGTTCCACATGTATAAATTAAGGTTTATTTATTATGTATAATTGCTCCCACTCTCAGTTTTATCACTGTCTCGAATAGCATCTTCACTACTAGCCACTTAAGTGGATTTACTTTACCAAAACATTATTATTTATTACAATAAGACCATTATTATACTATTTTGGGAAACAATTACAGAAGTAGATCAAAAACATGTTTTTCCAGCTACCTCAGTACCATTCAAGAAAAAAATGAATAAAGAAAATAGTTTTCGACTGTTCATATTGGAGAGTCACGCTTCTTTGTATTTATACAGTAAACAAAGATGTCATTTGTACGTAGCTTGTGATGTTAGAAATATTTATGGACTAATATAATCACAACGTTAATTCCATATGTCTAACCGCAATTGAATTGCCTAATGTATATTTAATAACGATAATGAGATGGTTAATTTGCTAATTGCATTTGAGGCACATGGTAGTACCCTAATGACTATATGTTGGCCCATTAAATTATAGTTCACATCGTCCATATAAAATGATACAATTATCTCATTCTACCTCTTAGGGTAGAACATGTCATAATATATGACATAAGGTGAGATTGTTGTATATACATTGTGTGTGGGAGTGTAAAAGACAAGGTTGAGTCTTCTACCATAACTCTCTCTTGCAAAAGGGTTTTCTGTGTTTTCTTTAATAGGTGTTGGAGCTTTGAGCAATGGAGAAGCACATGCTAAGTATTGGAGGTATGAGTTTATTAACTTATTATGCTCTAAATAAAATGTGATCTTGGTTGGTAAATGTGGTAATGACTGCATTTATAATAGCAATTGGTATCAGAGCAAGGACATTTGATTTTAGGGCTTGTTTTTTTTTTGGATGTTCAAAGCATTTTTCGGTTCAAATCATTTTTGTCTAAACAATGTCGAAATGACTAATTATTGGTTGAGCTCGGATTGCTGATGATTGTTGCGATTTTCATTTGTTTTGGACCGAGAATCACGATTTTTGGAGGTGTTTTGAACAAAAATGTCGTGTGTTTATTTTGCCGAAATGGGTTTGATATGTTTCATAGTTTGAAGTACTTTTGGCCGAAATGGATATAGGAAATTCATAGAGTGTGAAAAATGGAAGCAAACGCCTCAAAAATCTTTGAAAACGCAGGTCGGGAGAGGGAGTTACGTCCGGGTCGGATCAACAGGTCCGGGGGTCGACCCGCCGACCCAGATGGAGGTCAGGGATGACCCAAACGGCGTCGTCCCTGTGTCAGGCTGTGCACGGGTCGCGCCCCCGACCTGCGCACTGCGATCCGACCCGCTTCCGATTTTATTATTATTTTTTATTTTTATAATTAATTAATTATTTAAAAAAATTTTCTGCATGCTCATGGGGCATGTGCAGACTCTTTTTTGGTCCATTTTTTTGTGTTTTACTCCACAATTTATTTCTAATTTTTCCCATATGTTTATGCATAAGATTACTTAGTAATTTTATTTGATAATTCTAATTGTTTTAATCTTATTATGGCATAAACATGTTTTTATGAACAATAGTTAATGCTTATTTTTACCTGTCGTAGAATTGAGCATGTGAAACTATTTATGATGAGGAATTTTTTAAATATTGATGTATATTTAAAATTTATGAAACTTCTTAGAGTTTCATAAATTTTTATTTAATAAAATAAATATGATACCAAATTCAATTATCAGTTATCTTTTGACAAATAATGTCACATTAAATAATAATTTTTTTGGCAACTAATAAAATTATACTTTATTTATGAACAATTATATTATATATAATTGTTCAATAATATTAGCAGAAAAACATAGTTGACTAGTAATATGACATTATCTTAAAAATTGATAATTTTCTCATAATCTTATCAAATTACAAAATAAAGTATTTAAAACTTATTTATCCATTTATTAAATAAAAATTAAACTTAAATTACAGCAGAAAATATTACAGAGAATAAGGGAATACTGTTGAATTATTTTTTTGATATTCTTTATCTACCACTAATATCTTTTGCTTTTGCATCTTTTTCCCATTTAGTTTTTTTGGATGATTGAAAAAATAACTACTTTTTTAGTATAAGATTATAAAGACTTCAGTCTCGTTAAACATTAATCCTAGATTAATTAAATAACGAAGGAAGATTACAATATTAGATAAAGAAAAGAATAGAATACTTATGATATAATAAAACAATAGATTAGTGTCAAGATCGACCTTAATAGAATACCTAAATTTAGTTGGACTTGTTAATTTCAGATCAACCTAACTTAATTCTGAGTTATTTGTCTAAATTAATTAGATGTAAAAAATAGTTAAGCTCAAATCAAAGATTGGCCAAATATGAAATTCAAATTTAAGGTTGACAAGTGTTTGATTATGACCTAAAAAATTTTATTTGGCCTGAGTTTGACCTACAGGCCAATTGAGCTAAAGTTTTAGGGTTGAACTTGATCGAATTCGATTAAATATTATTTTTATAATTTTTAAAAACTCAAAATGATATAATTTTACTCACGGCGACATAATTTCAATTAAAAGTTTCGAATTTTGAGTTAGGCTAGGCAGCCTATGTCTGAGTTCCGTCTAGAACATGATACTAAAGAAAAAAAATCCAAATCCTGATCAATTTTGAGACTAAAGTGCGTCGACTTCAGGCCATACCGAATAGTTATTGGCTCTTAAATCCTTCCACATTGAGTTTAACTGATGTGGGGTTGCTCTTCCATTACGTATTAATCAAGTTTTTTTTTTTGAAAAGTGAAAGAAATTATATTAATCATAATAAAAGCTATCACACCATTACAATGAGTCACATTGTTAGACTATAATCAGTAAATACTGAGGTATCCATAGAGAGCTAAATTGATCAGAAAACAATGAATTACAACTTCCAGCTATTTTTCAACACATTGCTAAGTGCAGTGTGCTTGTTGCGAGCTATGAATGCAGCTCAAACTCAATTGACGATGTGTTCAGTGATCTGATATTTTTCTTCTCTAATTTCCTTATATAATCTCTTGTTTCTCTTCCTACAAATGGAGTAGATGGTAGTAGTAAAAGCTATTTTAATAAATGTTCCATTTGGTTCGCCTAGCTTGGTCCTGACAATAATCATGTTAAGTGTCTCCCTCCATTCAAAAGTAAACCTAGGTAGTTGTAACATACTCATTATCCTGCTCCAGATTGCCTGGGTGTAGCTACATTAAAAAAATAAATGATTCTGATTCTCTGCTATAATTCTACGTAAAATACAAGTGAGATCATAACTCCTAAATCACCTATCCTTGGTTCTGAGTCCATTTTTGATTACTAACTGAAAAAAATCGAAAGGTGATTGTTTTGCAAACTTTTCGATTTGTTTATGACAAACAAAAAAATCAGAAAAATTAAAAGCACCAAAGATAAACAAAATCGAGATTTGTTAACGTAATTCGGCACACCTTGTCTACATCTGCGAGGCCCTCACCTAGCTTAATTCTTTCACCAATGACAATAATTTATATATGGCTTTACTGAGCTAACACCACTCAACCCTTGACACTACTCCTCGTCCTCACTACTCGTGAAAGAATTTCACACTCAATTGTACGACCGCCTTGTACTAATCTCAACAGAGGAAATTTCTCAACAATCTTATAACGAAAGAACACTAAATAAATAACTCAAGTGATTAAACAAAA
>JANZXP010089322.1:0-23641 GCA_027576715.1 Erythroxylum flavicans
ATGAAATGACATTTCTCTCAGTTTAAAACTAGATGAGACTCCTCACATCTTTGAAGCACCCTGTCTAAATTAAGCAAACAATGATAAAAAAATCTCCAAAGACAGAGAAGTCATCCATAAATACCTCCATGAATTTTTCATTCATGTCTGCAAATAAGGCCATCATGCACCTTTGGAATCTAGTAGGTGCATTGCATAAACTCAAAGACACCCTTCGATAAGAAAAAGTCCTGTACAGATATGTGAAAGTGATCTTCTCTTGATCATCCGGGTGTATAAATATTTGATTGTACTTTGATTATCCATCAAGAAAGCAATAAAAAGAATGACCAGCCACTCTCTCAATCATTGTCCATAAAAGGTAAAGGGAAATGATCCTTCTTAGTGGCCAAATTTAACTTCCTATAGCCAATACATACTCGCCAACCCGTGATGGTCCTCTTGGAAATCTTTTCACCTTTCTCATTCTCTATCACCGTCATGCCACCCTTCTTCGGCACATACTATACTGAACTCACCCACTCACTATCTGAAATGGGGTAAATAAGCCCCGCATCCAAAAGTTTCACCACTTCCTTCTTCACAACCTCTTGCATATTTGGATTTAAGTTTCTCTGTCTTTCTCCCATAGTTCTACATCTTTCTTCTAGGTTAATCCTATGCATCACTACTTTTGGGCTAATCCCCCTAATATCATAAATTTTCCACCCCACAGCTCTCATCCTCTTCCTAATAGTTTCCACCACTTTCTCTTCTTACTCACAATCTAATTCATTGGAGATAATGATTGGTAAAGTATGGTTCTTCCCTAAAAAGGTATATCTCAAATGGGAAGGTAAGGGTCTAAGCTCTAAAATGGGAGGTTTAACAATAGAAGGTGGTGTAGGTTTATCAGTTCTCTCTAATTTCTCTAACTCCACTTCCTCACATAAATCCTCTTCCTTCACACTCTTATCCCTATGCACTTCCTTCACGTCATCTACTTCCTCTTTAATCTCCTTTACATATTCATCCATAACATCAATTTTCATACAAACATTACTATCCACTGGTTTCTTCAAAGATTTTTTCATATTAAACTCAACCTATTCATCACCAATTCTCAACACAAGTTTTCCTTTATGCACATCAACTAATGCCCTACCAGTATTCATAAAGGGCCTACCTAAAATCAATGGACAATTCTTATCTGCTTCAAAATCTAACGTAAAAAAATCAACGAGAATTATAAATTTGTCCACTTTTACCGATACGTCTTCCACAAATCCAAATGACCTTTTAATGGATTAATCCACAAATTGACTTAGCATGGATGTTGGCTTAACCTCTCCTAGTCCTAGTTTCCTGAAAATAGACAAAGGCATCAAATTAATACTTGCACATAAATCACATAAACATTTAGAAAATTCAAAATCACCAATAACACATGGAATAATGAAACTCCCTAGATCTTGTAATTTTGAAGGCATTTGGTTTGATATAATGGAACTGCAATTTCCTCTTAACGTTACCGCCTGATTATCTTTTCAAGTGCCTTTGTGTTTGAGTATATCCTTCAAAAACTTCGCATACTTGGGCATGCACTCCAAAGCTTCCACTAATGACAAATTAATCTGTAGCTTCTTCAGTTTCTCCAAAAACATGGAAAACTAAGTGTCCATCTAATGTTGTTTTACCCTCTATGGATATAGAAGCTTAGGCTTGTACGATGGTGGTGGTACATAAGGCCTTCCTTCTTCCTTTTCTTCTTCTATCTCCTTACCTTTCTCTTTTTCTTGGTCGTCCTTTTTCACACTTGATTCTTCCATCTGCTTACTACTTTGAAGTGTAATAGTTTTTAGTTGCTCCCTTTCATTGACCTCAATATTGCTTGGTAAGTTATCTACACTTCTAGAAAATAAAGCATTAGCAAATTCTTGAACCTTAAAGTTATGGATCGATGAGGCATAGTTCTTCACAATCTGATCGAACTTTGTCTCCATCCTCTTTTGACTCTCCTCCTGGCCAGTAAACATTTTTTATAATTCTCTTCTTGAGCTGCTAGTTTGGAACCAAAAATCTCCATAAACTTATCTATTTTGCTTTCCATCGATCCAAGTCAATCTTGCTGAAATCTCAAAGATCCTTGCAGCCTCAATTGGCTACCTGCATTATTATTACTCCAAGAAAATTCAGGTGGTTTTTCCACACCGAATTATAAGTATTAGAATATGGATTATTACCGTTACAGCTGACCTAGATAATTTACTTGTTTGGTACCACCGGCTCCTAACAAAAAACACTCGACTGAGTCATAGTCGTTTTGGCCGCACAGCTCACATTGTACTCGCATCGCCTTTGCTGTATAAGAAGATGCTCCTTGCATGTTGTTTATCTACTTCATAAGGGCCATAATCTGCGTCTATAAGGCAGTAATAAAGTCAAAGGGTATCATACCTTTTTGTTCTTTCTGCCCCTATCTACTCCTCTCGCTTGACCACATGCAACTGTTACTTGCCAACTCCACCAAAAGGTCATGAGTTGCTTCAATAATCTTCCTCATTAATGAACGTCTAGTGACTACATCTATAGTTCCTCTCGTGCTCGGATTCATGCCATTGTAAAATATCTACAACAGGAACTCTCTCGGAAGGTTATTTTGGGAACAACTTTTTTGTAAATCTTTAAATCTCTCCCAAGCCTCATAGAGAGATTCCCTATCGTTATACTAAAAATTCGTGATCTCCTTGATGATCCTCGTCATCTTGGTCAACAAAAAGTACTTTGTGAGAAATGCTTAGGCTAGCTCCTCCCAAGTAGTAATCAACCCTGAATAAAGCAAGTTGTACCATGCCTTTGTCTGATCTTTTAAAGTGAAAGAAAACAATCTTAACTTTACAACATCAACGGACATTCCGTTGAACCAAAAAGTGTCATAAATCACCAAAACATTAGCGATGTGGGCATTCATTTCCTCGTTGGATAACCCATAAAATTGCACACTATTATGTAATATATTAAGGAGTGCTGACTTTATCTCGAAATTGTTCACTTGAACCACTCGTCTTGCAACTCCTTGAGGACTGAATCCCGGCCTTATAAAGTCCATCAGTGTCCTCTTATCTCCTTCTTGCTCTCCTTCTTTATCCATATCTCTCTATGTAAAATTTAGACACTTCACTCTTCTTAACTCTCTTTCATGTCTATTAATATCGAGAAACTCATCTTCACTAACTTCTGTCGCTCTTTGCGTAATCATTGTGTTCATGCACCTGTAAATATAAAAGGAAAAGTATTAAAAACTTTTAAACCAAAGTAATCTAAATTAAACAAGATGTTAAACAATCAATCCCCGACAACGATGCTAAAAACTTGTTGAGTGCAATTTTGCAAAACAATCTACTCGTTTTACGCTAAAAACTGCAAGTATATAGGTCGTGACTTGTAGTTAGAAAGCATTTATCGATCCTACAGGGATTGACACCCAAACATCACTTAATTTAGATCAAACTTTGTTTAAGAAACGAAATTGTTTAAAGGTATAATCTGGAAAATTAAATTAAAATTAAAAAAACTAACAATGAACAATAGACAATACCAAAATGCAGAAAATTGGACTTCAAGGTTTTAATGACTAGAGATCACTTTTTCCCTATTTTGTCTCCCTCCTATTTTATTAATCAAATTGTGTCTCACCTAAGATTTTCAATTTTATTAACTACCCTCTCTTAAGGTGTAATTGGCTGTCCCTAATCAAATTAAATGAGTCAATTAAATGATCTCTCAACCTACCCAATCACTCCACCAATTTAACTAGTTGTTAAGCTATCCTTTAGCTAAGATCTCTCTTCTAACTAATCAATTAACGCGGTGATTGTAAGTCTATAGGTTGCCAACTTTTGTTGCACAATCTTAAACAAATAACCATACTCACTCTTTTGATTTATTGCAAGATATAAATATAATCAACAATCATCAAAGACAACTTTCATTCGATTCAATAAAATAGGAGTTTAACAAAATAGTTCAAAAGCAATCTCTAAAAAAACAAATCAGCCACTCATGATTTCCATAACATCATCAACACTCAAATATACCATCTTAAAAAAATTAGAAGAGATAAAAACATAGAAAATTGAATAAAGAAAATTCCTCCCCTTCTTTGCCAAATTTTGGAATTTTTGATGTTGATGTGCTATTTTCCTAGTTGTTGTTGATAATCCTTGAATCTTCACCTTCCTCAAGACTTAAAACTTCTATTCTTCACTTAAGGAGGCTCTTTTCTATAAAAGGTTTTTCATCTTTTTCATCTATGGAGGTTTAATATGTTTTATAGTCCAGAAGCCCTAAAGTTTAATTATCCTCGCATAGTCTCTCAGATTAAATTTCAATCGTGGGAATCAGCATGATTTTCACGATCGTGGGATTTTTCAACAAAATTTTCCCTCTTCTCTTTTCCTCTTTGGTCTCTAGCTCAATCTCCACATTGCTTAATCTTCATTCCTACATAAAAACAATTAATTCTTACCCTAAATTAGCATCAAACATAAAAGAACAACAATGAAAATCAAAGTAAATGAAAACATATAAAATGAATCCTAAAATACAACAATAATCAACTATTATGCAAGAAACACATGCCAAATACTTAAAAAAACATAGAATAATGCAAAACTATCAACTTCCCCATACTTAAATCTCTACTTGTTCTCAAGCAAAATAAATACAATCAATTAATTTTATCACTTCATTTTCACAAAGATCAAAGCGTACAATCTCTCAAAGTTTAGCCAGCTCAAATATCAAGTTATTACATATATCATGACTACTTTTTATTGGTGCATGTAAGCAAACTTAGCAAATGGAACCATCACTCAAAGATAAGTATAGATGCAAAATAAACCTTCCTCAAGGTTTTCCCTCAATTCTCTCAAGTGTTTGATGGCTAGTGTTTTGCTCAAACTTCCTATAGGAAACTACGCTACCATAGGCTTGCTAATACACCAATTCTCCTTTACGATGATTGCATACATAAATAGATCAAAAGAACTTGTTTAGGGTTGTAATGTGGTAAGGGTTAAGGTGGGTAAAGAGTGTAAAAGGTTAACATAAGCATTCGTAAAGTAAAAAGCAAAAAGGGATAACAAGACAAAATTCTGAGATACAAAAGTGAACTATGCTAATACTCTGCACTTATTTATGCTACTCAAGTTCTCTTCCCTTTTTCATTTTTTTTCATTTTTCTTTATTTTTCTTAATCCATGGAAGAACATGCGAATAAAATAGCAACTAAATATAATGTGATTCATAGCAGAAGTATCCATAACTCATCTCGGTAAAAATTTTCACAATGATCCCAACTAATGTATTACTTAATACTCAACTAAGCTTATGAATGGGTAGGTTAATGGGGTTTTAGGTTTGAAATTTTTTTGGGTGTTTCAAGAAACAAAAGGTTATAGCTCAATGGGGAGGGGGGGAGCAAGGGATAATACAAGTGATAGGTCATTCAAGCTAAGGGTTAACACAAAAAAGGCCTTATTCATCTCGATTAAGCATACATTCAGTAGAGTCAAACCAATTCAAAGCAAGTTTTGAAGGTAATAACCTAAGGAAGCATCACGCAACAAAGAAATAAAATGACTATAGATGGATTCATATAGGCTCAATCCTCACATTGGCTCAAATGAAAATTCATTATACATCTCTACACCACCTCGTTGCTCAAATGTCAGATTGTACGTAAGCTTATGTAACCAACTACGTTTCATCACTCAACATGGTTCATTTTCTACTCAAGTAGCCTAATCTGAGTTCAATCATGCATTCAATCTAATTCTAATTAGCATGAGAAAATTTCATGGCAATACCCATCAAAATGATTTAAGTGCGGTTCCATCGCTTACACAAAACAATATGATATGCCTAAACATGCATCATATTTAACAAAATAAAAACAATGCCATTGAGAAAGTCAATGTCACCTCCCCACACTTAAAGATCACATTGTCCATAATGTGACAAGTCAACCACAAAATACGAGAAAATGAAATCAAACCAAGCAAAAGAAATCAAACTAAACAAAAGAAATTGAAACAAACAAATAACATCAAACCAAATAAAAAATGACAGTAAACCAAACAAAAGAAATCAAACTAAACAAAAGGCAGCAAACCAAACAAAAATGACATGAAACCAAACAAAAGAAATAACAAAATTTAAAAGTGTAGGGTAAGAAAAGCATATGGCGATTGCGATGGCGACGGTGTTGGTGAAGGAGCTTCAAAATTATTCCATTGAAAGAATTTGAGGAATTTCTTCTTCAAGTAGTGCTACTCCTTGTGTACTTGCTGCATTTGGGTGATGAGCTCATTGAGTTACGATGTCATAACTGCTGATTGGAGGCCATCTGGTCGAGGATTTGTTGAAATCGTACAACCTCTACTAGTGTACTTGGTTCCTCCTCCACTGCTTCTTCTTCTGGCTCCGGAAGCAGTTTTATCTGTGTTCCTCTTATTCTTCACTGCAGTACGCATATGAGGATTTCAGAGTTCCATAGAATGGAACTCCAAAATCTCAGAGCCCCTCAAATAAGATATGTTAAACATATCATATTGAGTTGTACGCACATCTTCCACGTCAAGGTTGTAAAACAAAGCCAAAGTAGTTACAATATAAAACATGCCAAAATATGAGCTCTTTTTATTCACAACACTCACTATTGATCGAAAAATTCTAAAAGGCGTATTGATTTTTATTTTTCAATCCATGCACCATAGGAAGAAAAGTTCTTTAGTCAAGCATTTATTACTTTTAATTTTATTAAACACAGTTAAGCACATGAATTTATGTGAAAGTAAATATTCGGTACTACAGATTAAAGTGTTTGGTGTATTCCTAGAGTTAAAATTTTCTTCACCTGTTAGAGTTTTCCAATAATCATCCAGATAAAAGTCATTGTGATCATCTAAAACTTTAGTATTTGACAAATCAAAAAGTGCATGAATGACATTATAATCCAATTTATAAATATTGCCAAATAAACTAAACTAGAAAACATCCATTTTAAGGTTAAAGCAGACTATAGTGAAAAACTCTATAGCCGTCATAGGGTAAATAGACTATAGGGTAAAAACTCAGCCGACAGACCTCTAAATTTGATTATTTTAGTTGCATTTGAAAATTAATACATATAACTAGAAATCTCTAGAAGATACTCTAACTTAATTATGGCTTTATGACATTGGAAATTAAAATCGAAAATGGTGACCTAACGTTTCCCCTATATTGGAGCATCTTATGAAGTTTGGTCTATATATCATGAGTTAAAAGTTCAAATGGCTTGATTTTTATTTCTCTTTGAAAACTAGAGACATAGGGAAACAAATATCCAAAAGACCTCAAAACCTAATTCAAACTTTTTTAAATGAAAATTTCATAACAAGTTGAGGTATGAATTTTGGGTAGGGGACATAATGGGAAGGAAATTGCACTATTTTAAGTTTTTTTTTTCATTTCTGATTTTCACTGAATCCTATCTGAACCTTTTTGAATATGTATGAAACTTTTCAAACACTTAGAAATAAATGAAATAGGACATACTTTGTGTGAATTGGGTGACTAAACATTGGAATTTAAGATAGAACATAATGCATGCCAAAAAAAATTTATAGGTATGTAATTTATTATTATGCATATTTATCATTTATATATGTATGGTATGATTATACATGTGTGATTTTGATACCCTTCTAATGTTGGTAAGTTATGACTCGCATGTATGAACACAAATATAGATTTTACGACTTGAAATGTGTATCATATGATTTGTCAATATATGAATTGTGAAATTGGCAAATGATTAAAGGAAATATTATAGTGCCTGTGCTTCGTGATGGATAGATAGGCATGCCTATAAGACTGCAATGTAACCGCTACAGTTTGACACCTATGATTTCTTGATTTCAAGATTATAGTGTCTTTATAGTTTAATGCGTTCTGTTATCCACAATTCAATACTTTCGAGTATCCAAAGTTTTAATATCTTTGGATGTCCACAGCTCCCGTTATCCATATCCATAGGAATGTGCAGGCCTAACACAAAAAGTAAAATAAATAGTTACGAATAAGAAATATAGTATTACAACATAAATAATTGGTATTAACGAGCACTTGCATTTGTATTGATAATTTGTATCAATTAGCATTGAATATCAGTGTTTCGCTTATGAATGTGAATTTACGTTATATGATAACATATTAAAGCATCTTTGTATTATATACTTTGATTACATATTCCATCATTATTTATATGAATTTTGATGTTTATGAATGTGTGTGCTTGGCAGATAATTGCTATGAGTGGTCATTCAAACTTAGTGTTTCCCTACTAAGCTTTCAAGCTTAGCACAGGTGTTAATCCATATAGGTCTAACTCATAGGAGTGTCGTATAGGGAACATCTACATAGACCAAGGCCAACAGCTAATAGAAAAAGTATCTTTGGAATGTTTCGTTTAGTTAAAGAAGATTGTACATGTAACAAAGGAAGGAAATTTTATGTTTTCTTTTGGATTATCATGTTAATGTAAAGATGTATTATTATTTTTAAATGATAATGTTAAGTGATGAGAAACTTTGTAAAATGTATATGTATAGCATTAAACAGAAA
This sequence comes from Erythroxylum flavicans, assembly GCA_027576715.1. Lineage (NCBI taxonomy): Eukaryota > Viridiplantae > Streptophyta > Magnoliopsida > Malpighiales > Erythroxylaceae > Erythroxylum > Erythroxylum flavicans. The sequence goes on from JANZXP010089322.1 coordinate 8,650, forward strand.
GATGTGTGATGAGAGTCCCTATGAATGAATAGAAATGTATGTCATTATTGTTTACACAGGAATTTTGTTACCATGTAAGGATGGTTATAGGTTTCATATAGGGGGTGTTGTGTCCTATATGCTTCTTGATATGTGTTTAAATGTTGATTCATTTGATTTACTACACTTAGTGATTAATGCTTTAGAAATGCTTAGGATAGTCACTTTGACTCATATTTGATTTTAGGCAAAGCTTGGAAGTGAATGAGTTAAATTGACCCGAAAGTATATGCATTAAGTCATCTTTTTAATGTTGACACTCACTTGTCCTTATAGAATAAGAAGGAGAAGAATTAAAGTAAAAAAGAGAAGACTTAGAGAGGGTTGGAGGAAGAATCCAGTGCCATGATCATGGCCTAATTGTCCACGATCGTGACAAAAAAATGATGGAGTGCCACGATCATTATAGAAACTTATCATAGGGCCACGATTATGACCTGCACGACGATAGCTCAAGGATTGCTTTCGAACTTAACTTATCGAGGGTTATTTCAAACATTTTGGGCCAAGTAAAACCTATTTTTTACCCTAATTGGAATAAACTATAAAAAGAAAAGAATGAAACCCTAAAAGGGGGCATCCATTCTTGTGACATTTTAGGCTGAACCAAAGGAGCTCTCGGGAGATAGAAGATAGGAAGCTTATGAAGCTCTCTCATATGGAGAAAAGAATGAAACCCTAAAAGGGGGCATTCATTCTTGTGACATTTTGGGCTGAACCAAAGGAGATGTCGGGAGACAGAAGATAGGAGGGTTATGAAACTCTCTCATATGGAGAGACCCATGGAGGGGTAGCTTCTCGATGTGAGTTTAGAGATGACATCGACGTTGATGACCTGGTTAAGTGTATTTCTCCTTGTATTTGTTGTTTCTCTCTCTCTTTTAGAAATTGCTTATATTATGCTATGTTTAATGTTTAGGTGTTGTGAAAGAGTGATTGAATTCTCTATTTGATTATTTTTATGTAAGAATCCATTGCTAGAATCGAATACAATACGTAATCGTTGTTTTTTCGATTCATTTGTTGCAACTAACGGTTCGTATTCGTTAAAGATAACATAACTAGGTTAAATAATCTGAGCTTGTGTGATTATTGCTTAGATTGGTCTGTTTTTCTTACTCGTAAGGCAGCTACTTGATCAAACTTAGCGAACATCTCCTAGGTTATCCGATAGCTAGGTTTAATTAACAAGCTCATCTTAATTAACTAAGACGTAAAGAAAAACTAGGATTAGTAGAGCTTGTTGTTAATCTACAATCAATAGTTTAATGAGAGCTAAAAGAACAACAAATCAATGAAATATGTCTAATTAGGGTTTAGGCTGAGATTGAACCAAAGAATTGGGTCCCTACCGAATTCCCCATTTTTGTCATTTTTCATGTTTTGTTTTATTTTTTTTCACTAGGTTAGTTTTACTTTATTTTGTTATTAAACCAAAAGCCCCCAAAAACCTAAATACCAATTAATTTCATTTCAATAATTTTACACACACTCTCTATGAGATCAACCTATACTCACCACTGCTATAATAGTAGTCTAGTTTATTTTGATTAGCGTTACGATGTGCTACCATCATTTCTTCCTAACAAAATTTTCTTTTTTAATAAGATCATTAATAATTTCCTTAATTGAACTACCAACAAATCCTCCATCTATTTCTTAACCATGAACTCCTCTAATTAAACTATTTCTAGCTCTGGTTTTAACTTAAGCCATGAGGAATAAACTTCTTCATCCAAAATCTTAGGCAAAATTAGAAACATCTTTAACAAAGCTCTATAGATACTTTTTTTCTTTAGGCCTAATTCCATTTTTTCCGTCACCCTTTTTTTATGTGACATTATTATATCAAGTTAACTCACTAAAATCTTCCTAATTTTTAAAACCATTTTAATGTTCTTGTCTCTCTTAATGACATTATCAAATGAAAGCTTTTGTTATCATTTTTTTATTATGCAATAAACAAAATTTTTGGTTTATGTCTATTAGATAAAAATAGTAAAGTCATCACTCTAATTTATTAAGGAACCATAGTGAAAAACCTAAAGGAAAAGAAACTATAACTGTCCTAAACCTGAGGATAAAAGATCAGAGTCAATTACATAATAGGGGAAGTGTTAAGTACATCATACCGTATGTTTAAATGGTTACCTAGGCCTAAGAATTTTAAGGAAAAGTTTAAAAATATGTCATAATGGTAACAACTGCAAGTATAAAATAATTTTATTAAGTCTTAGGAAAAAATGATTTAATTGGTCTTAGTATTCTTAAAAATGGATGGGAAAAAGGTAAATGTAGTAATTAATAAAAAAGGACAGATTATTTAAGCACTTAAAAAAAAGGGGAATTTTGGGTTTTAAAATGAAATTGAAAATTCTTGGAACAAATGCTTAGTAATTTTTGTGGCTTTGAGAAAGATTAAAAAGGGATAGAATTTTAAAAAATGGGAGTAATTAATTAAAATAGGGAGTCCTAATTTTAAGGGAAGTTAGATTTGAAAATTTTAATAAGCTTCAAAAGATTTAGGGACTTAGTTAATAAAAGAAATAGGCCTCTAGAACCGAATTAGATACATTTTGATAAGAGATGATTGAAATGGATTTGTTTTGAATTAATTTTGAAGGTTTTAAATGGTCTAAAGTTAAGAAATTATTAAACAAATTTAAAAGAAAGAGGAAAAGGGGATTTATAAGTTTAAAAGCAAATTGAGGATTATCCTACAAAGTCTATATGTCCAATCTAAGGTTTTTTAAAGAAACTATATAATTTGAAACTAAATTGAAAGTCAAGGATTACAAGGAAAAAAACTAAGAGCTAAGCTCCTAAAAAAATTACGTGCTAATAGACTTAATAAATAGATAATATTTAACATTAGTAGGTAACTGTATCAAGGAATTCTATGCATCAATTTTTGGTTGTGAATGCAGTTATGCTCTTCCATACCATAAATTAGCTCAATGGAAATGCATTTATTTTGTCTACTTCTATCTTGAAGTAGAAGATAATTCCATTCCATATAGATTTCTAATAAGTGTAATTGCATCGTGTTTTAGAGCATAATTTGAAATGTGTTTAGCTGTTAATTCAATCGTTTAGTATGTGTTTAGGTTAGAATTGTGTTAGTTTGTTAATTATTTATGTTTTAAGTGTTTTATAGGTTAGCACAAGTCTTTGAGCTTAAATATTATGTTTCTTAGGTACTTTGATGTGTTTGCTAGTGTTTCAGGGTCAACATCGAAGAACAGAGAAGTTTCAGAGACATTCATGGCATGCGAGGCCATGATCAAAACAATGGCCACCATCATGGCATGCCAGGCCATGATCATGACAGAAGCGCAAGGAATGACCCGTGATCGTGACGTGTATGCCACTATCATGACAGAAGTCTCAGATGTGGCCAACGATCATGGCCTACATCGGGAAGAGCCATAGACAATCAAGAACGTCAAGTTTCGAGGGATGTTTCAGACCTTTCGAACCTCAAAAAACCCTAGAGCTGCTTAGAACATAAAGGGATATTTAAAGAACAAGAAAAGAGGTAGTGAAGAGCTTTTGCATCAGCCACCTTGAGAAACCCTAGAGAGAAATCATCAAAAGATAGAGGAAGAGAAGAAGGAAGAGAGAAGAAGAGAAGGAGCTGACTCAATGTACTTCTTAAATCCGGAGATTCCCAACATCGCCGCCTCCCATCATCCATTTAGATTATATTTCCTATTTATTTCTAGTTTTATTATTGTATAAACTTGGATTGAATAGTTTATTATAGGATCTAGAATGTTGAGGATGTTCTAAACTGACTTTCAGAATTTTATTCTTGAATTAATGGAAATCTTATTGTTAATATGTTTATAGGATTTGTTGTGGTTTAGTTTTGTGATTGCATAATTTGGTAATAAACTATGAGGGTGAATCTAATGAAAAATTATTAAATTGGGCTAACGAGAGTTAGGTGATTTAATAGAATAAGAATTGAGTCAGATCAAGAAATTATGCAAAGAAAGATATTGCATAGGTTTCTAATAGTTTATTAGAAAAATTCAAAACTAATTATTTAAGGATTATAACTCGAAAGAGAGTAATCAACCTTAGGATAGTCTAGAACTAACAATCCGATAATTCATAATCAGTTATCTTAGCATTAAAGATAGGTAAAATTTTCCTTCTCTCAATTGGTAATTTCTTTCGAATGATTCTTGGGTGTGCCATAATTTTTTAATAATTAGTATATTCATATTTGATTCTTAATTTGACTTATTGAATTAAATTCTCATCTTTAGTTTCGTTGCATCTTAGATTTCTATTATTGTTTCTATCCTTAGATTTTAAGATTATATTAACTCCCTCCTCGTTGGATTGACACCTCTGGTACTACGGTAATGAACCGTGCTCTTACGGATTATCAGAGTTTAATAATTAAAACTTACAAAAAGCTAAACACCTAATCAAGTTTTTGTCACCATTTCCAGGGAAGGCGATTAGTTTAAGGTGTTTTAGTTATTTTATATTTTCTATTCTTTCTTTTTATTTCTATTTCTGAATCTGTGTTCTTGTATGAATATAAGAGCCACGAGAAGTTTGAGTCATGTAGCTGAAACCTCAAAGCTAGATATCACTCGATTAGAATGATCAATTAGGAAAGCTCAGCATAAAGAAGAAGAAGAAGTTGCAAACGCAACAATGGCCTAGAAACTTCGGTAAGATTTGGATCACAGAGCAAATAAAGGATGTCAATAAAGAACCCTTATGGATTTCATAAGACTAAGGTTCAATGCGGTTAACCAAGGAGTAGCTAGGCCACCCATATAAGCATCCTTTTTCAAAATCAAACCAACCCTCCTAAATATGCTTCAATAAAATTTGCAATTCTATGGATCAACGAATGAAGAACCCAATGCACATATAATAAATTTCCTTGAAATCTATGATACCTTTTGGTACATTAAATGTCAGAGGATGCAGTAAGAATTCGGCTTTTCTCTTTAACCTTAAGAGATACAGCAAAGGCCTGGTACCACTCTCTCAACCCAGCCAATGTCACCACTTGGGATCAACTAGTTCGTGCCTTTTTAGAGAAGTATTTTAACTTTACTAAGACCAAGAAGATTATCAAGGATATTACCAACTTCCAGCAAAGTGATGGGGAATCGATTTAAGAAGCGTAGGAATGATATAAGGACTTGCATAAAAAATGCCCATACCATAACTTACCTAAGAAGTTCTTGTTGCAAACATTTTATAATAGAGTAACCTCACATATGAGAGGCACAATTGATGCAGCTTTAGGAGGATCATTGATGAGAAAGACGATAGATGAAGTAGAAGAGCTCATAAAGGAGATGGTGAGTATAACTGCCTATAGACGAATGAGAGGAGTATACAACCCACTACTTTCTGAGAACAAAAAGGAATTGTAACTGTTGATCAAAAGATAGAGCTGTAGACAAAAATTGACAACTTAACTCAACAACCCAACAACATGAAGACTTTGTCCTCAGCTTCGGTAAAAGTCGTGCAACGAAAGTGTAAACTCTGTGGAAAAATGGACCATGATACGGTGGACTGCTTCCTGATGAAGGATAACGATCTAGAGCAAGTTAATTATATAGGAGCTTAATATGGACGAGGAGGGGGAAACAATCCCTACTCCAACACATACAACCCTGGTTGGAAGAATCACCTTAACTTTTCGTGGAGGACAATTCAAACCTCAAGGACAACTAGGTTTCCAACAAGATAAACCGAGCTCAATGAAGTTCAAGTTGGATAGAATTTTAGACAAAATTGGAGGCATGGAGGATGCGCCTAGGAGGCTTGAAAGCAAGTTTGAGCAAGTCATTGAGAACCATGCCTCTTCAATACATAATCTGGACATCTAAGTAGGTCAACTAGTAGAGGTAGTTTTAACTCGGAATGTAGGAACCCTTCCATGTAATACCAAATCTAACCCAAAGGAACGGATTATGGCCATTACTCAAACCCAGGCAAAGAAACTCAAACATAAGAAAGAAGATGGAGATGATGGAGAAGGACAAGAAATTATGGAATTCCTTCCAAGTGAGCTCTAATTAAGCCAATTGAGGAACCTCGACCTGAATTTTTGTACCCTATTTTAGCTCAGCAGAAGTTAATTTCAAGTAAGGCGATGGGGAATTATAAGGAGGTTGAATTAAATAAGGTTGAGAAAGGTTAAGGAGCGTATCGTGGAAGAAAACCCTAATATAACACAGAAGAAAGAAGACCCGGGGGATTTTTACATTCCTTGCAGTATCAACAGAGTTAAAATAGATAGGGCATTCACAGATTTAGGAGCAAGTATTAATATGATGCCCTATTCCTTTAGTCAAAAATTGGGGCTAGAAGAGTTAGAACCCACTACAATGTCAATAAAGACAGCAGACAAAATAGTTCATCAGCCAAAGGGGATTATTAAGGATGTCTAACTATAGATTGATATTTTTACCTTTCCCATAGACTTCTTTGTATTAGGTGTTGGAGAAGATGTGAAAACCCTTATGGTCCTTAGACAACCATTCTTGGATACTGCCCACTCAATAATTGATGTTAATGGGGATGAACTAACTCTGAGGGTTAGAAAGCATTAAACAGCCTTCACTGTGTCAAAGAGCAACAGTTCCCCTTTACTCTTAGTTAACATCAAAGAAACCAAACCCTGGCAACAATGGGAAGATATTGAGGATCCTGGGAATGCATTTACAAAGAAATGATCGCAAAGGAGAAAGTAGAGGAAGGTGAACCAAAAAGAAGGTGGAAACTAGGGCATGATAGCTCATGTACAAATGGTAAGATTGATGGCTGTGCTACCATTGCACTATTCATTTGAATCACCTTGAGCACATAAAAAGTGTCAAGCTACCGACATTAAAAGAAGTGATGCATGAGAGGCAACCCATGGATTGTAAATTCCATGTTATTTCCTTTAACTTTTAGATAGTTGGAATTCCGTGGTTAGGTTATTTTGTTTTCAAATTAGGTCAGGAAGGCAAAGGACTTTGACATGAATTAGATGACCGAGGAAGTAAGCAATAAAAGAGGTGAAAGAGCTATAAAGAGTAGGCAATGATCTCGAGAATATGTAAAAGGACAAAAGAAAGAATCAGAAATTGGTGAAAATATTGAGGCCATGATTGTGGCCTACAGCAGGGTAAAATTGTCCACGTGAATTTTAGCTATTTTTACCATTTTACCCTTCCTTCACCTATATATTCATGTCAAACTTCATTTGTTCACTTACTTTCATTTTAAATTATCTCTCTAAGTTAGAATCTCCAAACACTCTCACTTCTCTCTAACCAAACTTGTAAATTCCTATATTATTCTAACCTCCACCTACTTGCAATTTAGTATGTCGTACATTAAGCAGTCAACGAAGTGCAACCAATCATCGAGACAAAATCAAGTCTCAAGTTGAGGGTGAAGGAATAGGGTGATGGACTCCAGAGCACCCTTCCTACTCTACACAGTGGAGGAAGGTATTCGTTTCCAATCCCTTAATGTTAAACAAATAGTAGTTTCAAAATATTTTAATTTTGATACACTTGATATGTTAGAATTACGAGATAAGGCAGAGAATTTAGCAAAAAGAATTCAGTGCGCAAAGTTTATACACTTCCAATATCCTGTCTACTGGGAGCTCACACTCGACTTCTTCACTTCACTTTACTTCGAACCTAGTAACCTTAGGGACATGTGGTTTAGGTTGTGGGGACGAACGTATGAGCTAAACATTAACATCATGTGTGATATTTGTGGCTTCCCCAAATCTTCCATTATCGATCAGCACAATGATTTTAGTGTTTCTTGCTATTGGAATGAGCTCACTGGGTTAGAGGGATTCGACGCTAAGAATGCCCACAATAATATTATACTAACCCATGAGCACTTGTTATTGCATAAATTCTTGTGTCAAATGGTTTTTGACGAATCAGAAACCAACAACTACTCAATAAAGAAACTTTTTTTATTATGGTGTATGAATTACAACATCCCAGTATGCACCTCCACCTATGTGATGAATGCTATTATTAAGACTCTACGTAAGAGAAGCAACAATTTGGGTATAGGGTACTTATTTTCTGCCATTATTCAGTACTATAGCATAGATGGTAATGGCCTAACCATCTACCTACCTTATTTTCTAAATCACCATCATTTGCGGCATGCTGAAATCCTCAAGTCCCATAATATGGAACTTTAGGACATCAGTCAAAAGACTCATGTGAAGATCAGGGCTAGTCAGGCACGTTGTAGCACAGCTTTGCCTCAGCAGGTAGAAGAGGACTCAACTAGCGAGTAGTCCTAAGAGGAAGAAGACATAGAAAAATCAGGCTTGAAGAAAGTGCTCGATACAATCTCTGCCAACACAAGGTAATTACAGATACACTTGCGGAGAACTCTAGAAGGATGAAGGAGATGGCCCAAACACAACGATGTCAGAGCCAGTATATACGTCATATTCATCAATACTTTAAGGCTCAAGGCGTCCAATTTCCACCTCCGATACCATCCCTGCCTCCACCACCGTGAGGCTTTGTTTGTAACTATTTTCTTTTAAATTTAGTTTTTATTTTAATTTTTGTTTTATTTTATTGTATGTTTCATTCTTCCATGTGTGTTTGTTTGTCTCCTTCTCACATTGAGAACAATATGTTGTTCAAGTGTGGGGAGGGCTGTGTGCTTTGCTTTGAATGAGAATTTTGCATATTGTATGATAGTTTGTTAGGTTGCATATTGAAATTGATTTAATTTTGAACATAATCTATTAGGTTGTGAAGAGCCATTAGCTCGCGAAATTAGTAATTTGGGTTCTTTGGGTAAATATGCAAGTTAATTAAGATTTAGTGTTAGTTTATCACCTTATAAATTATCACATTCATTCATAATTTATGGTTTTTCGACTAAAGTAGCTTTGCTAGTATTTTTTCATGAATTCAAGTAGCTAAAGCAACAAGGTAGGCAATAAATTTTTTTTTGTTAATAGAATAGAGCTAGCAGCCAATTGAATAGAGCTAGTAGCCAATTGAGAATGTGATGTAGCTTAGTAATCGGATCGACACGCATCATAAATGTGTACCTTCACGTCAAAAGGCTATAATGATGTTCCAACCAAGCAGCTTAATAAAAATATAACTTAGTTGAGTAACCGAATCGACATTCATCACAAATGTTTGCCTCCATGTAAAACACTAAGTCATAAAAAGTAATTAAATAAATAAAGAAATAAAATGCTTTCTAATAAAAACTTACCCAACTTGTAAATAGATTGACTTTTCATGAAAACGTACTTAGGAGTAACTATAAAGTTTGAATGACCAAATAATTATTAATGTGTTTTTACAATTAAAAAGGGTTAATAACTTGACATTTGGGTCTTAATTAATATGTATGTTTAGTCCAGAGTTCCTAGATGTGGATTTTGCATGTTAATGATTTGGAATAACTTCAATGATTGTGTTTAAAGTTAAATTTATTTCATAAAGTTTAAGCCATTGTCTCATTACTGTATTGTGTGCTATATGCTTTTGTGTGTTTGTTATTTTGTTTGCTTAAGGACAAGCAAACATTTAAGTATGCGGTTATTGATAAGTGTAAATTGCATCATGTTTTATGGTATAGTTTGATATGTATTTAGCTTTTAATTCAATCATTTAGTATGTGTTTAAGTTAGAATTGTGTTAGTTTGTTAATTATTTATGTTTTATAGGTTAGTACAAGTCAGTCAACTTAAATATTATATTTTTGAGGTACCTTGATATGTTTGCTAGAGTTTTAGGGTCAACATCAAAGAACGGAGAGGTTTCGGAGACATTCAGGTGAAAACAATGGCCTACAATCGTGGAATGTCAGACCATGATCGTGACAGAAGCACCAGAGTTAGCCTATGATCATGGCCTATATGCCACGATTGTGACAGAAGGCTCAGATATGGGCCACAATTGCGGCCTGTGATTGACGATTTACGTATGCTAAGTTTTAATATTTATATCCTTGATAATATCGCATGCGCACAGGTTGTTCGTATAGTACCTAAGGTATAAATCCCACAAGGAGAAGTAATTTAATCCTAAAATATAAGGCTGGACTCAAATTCGCAATAAATTAAAATAATAAACTAACGCAAAAAATTAATTAATCCAGTAATCAATCTCAAGAATTAAATTCAGAAATTATAAACAAGATAGTAATTTGCACAACCTAATCAAAAATCAACCTAGGAACTACCAATTAAGAGAAAGGGGACTTTAATGAAAATCTAATTGATTATGAAATTATGAAATTATCGAGTCTAGACGGTCATAGGGTAGATTACTCTCTCTCAAGTTATAATCTTTAACCATAATTAATAATCCCTAATTAGATTATGGAAATTTAATCTCTTAATTCACAATTTACCCAAAACCTAATTTATTTCTGAAATTGTCTAATAACCTACCAAATCCTATGCACGATCTCTCGCTACACAAATTTAACGGTTTGATTCGATTCTTTATCTATCAAACTACCTAACTTTTGTTAGTCCAATTTGATGATATTCACTCAACTCACCCTCTCAATTTGTTACTGGATTATTAAGACCAGAAATTGAATCACGAATAACTCAATAAAATCGCAATAAATCAAATTTCATTAATATCAAAGACAAATCCCAAAGGTGAGTTTAGATAATATTCTCAACATTCAACAATCTATCATCTATAGCTATCTCAAATTCTATACAATTGTAAGAATGAAATAAACCAGAAATAGTTCAAAATGGATGATGATGGAGGCAGCGATGGCAAGAAATCACTTATTCTAGGAAGTACTTCACGTCAAGCTTCTTTTCCATGTCTTTCTTCCTTCGTCTCTTTCCTCAAATCTCCCGATAAGCTATCTAGGGGTTTCAAAATTTGGTTGATGTAAAAAGCTCCTCTGTTATGTTCTTATGTTCTTCAAATACCTCAGAAGCCCTAAGGTTGATTAGGGGTTGAAACAGTATGAAAAGTTCCTCAAAACTTGATATTTTCACTTGTTTTCATGTCTGCCTGCCCTGTTTACTATTATCATTGCCAGCATATAACTCTCTCTGTCATGATCGTGACAAAAGTGTCATGATCATATCCTGGGGTATGGTGGCTCATATGTCTCTGTCACGATCGTGGCCTACTACGCCATGATCGCGGGCCATGGTTTTAGCCCAAAACTCTCTGAAACTTCTCCGTTCTTCACTGTTGACCCTAAGATACTAACAAACACATCAAGGTTCCTGAAAAAAATAACATTTAAGCTCAAAAATTTATACTAAGCCATAACACTTAAATATATAAACTAACATAATTCTAACCTAAACACATTCTAAATGATTAAATTAATAGCTAAACACATTTCAAACTATGACCTAGAATATGATGCAATTTACACTTATCAACATCCTCACACTTAAACGTTTGCTTACCCTCAAACAAACAAAATCGCAAACAACACAAATCACAAAACAAAAAACATACAATGCAATAAATGAGGCAATGGATTCAACTTCATGACATAATTTAATTCTAAAGACAATCATTCAATTTGTTCCAAATTGTTAACATGGGAAATCTGCATTTAAGCACTTTGGACTCAATATACAAACTAATCAAAATTTTAATGTTGAGTCCATTCACCTCTATCACTTGCACACATACATTGATAATCATTTAGTCAAAATAAAAGTGTAGCTACTCCTCAATAGGTTTTCATGAAAATCATGCTACTTATAAGTTTGGTAGTTTTTAATTCGAAAAGAATTTTTTTTTCTTTAAGGACAAAAACCTACTCGTTTATGCGGAGGCAAACATTTGTGATGAATGTCAATCCGGTTACTTAACTAGGTAATGTTGTTATTAAGCTGCTTAGTTGGAATGTCATTATAGCCTTTTTAAATGAAGGCACTCATTTGTGATGTGTGTTGATCAGTTACTCAGGCACATCACATTCTTAACTAGCTACTAGCTTTATTCATAGCCCGAAGGCCAGCGGAATAGTTATTCTAGTTAAAAATTATACAACTCTTTTTTTAATTTTGCTTACCTTATTGCTTTATTTAATCATTCTTATGAAAATGTACTAATAATGCCACTTATTTAATTGGCTTAAAATTATAAATGAATATGGCAAATTCCTAGGGTGAATGAACTAACATCATATCCTAATTAACCAGCATATTTAGCCCTAAGTAACTAAGGTCACTAATTTCACAAGCTAATAAATCTTCAAAACCTAAAAGGCTATGTTTAAGGCTAAATCTATCCCATTAAGCTCTAGCCATTGATGCATTCACACAATTCACATCATGCAACCTAAACAAAATATCATACAAAACGTAAAATTCACACTTAAGGTAAAAACACACAACTCTCGTTACACTTAAACAACACATTGTCCTCAATGTGAGAAGGGTACACAAACACACCCGGGGGAAATAAACACAATATACAAAAAATATAAGAACAAAATACTAACAAAAATGAAAAGAAAAGGGTTAGAACACGAAACCATCATCTTGACTGAGGTTCTGATGGTGATGGAGGTGGAGATCACTTGTGCTTGACGCCCTTGATTATTGCCCTATCTTATACTTGCTTCAAAAAAGAGTAAGAGAGTTAGCACTCCAAAACATTCCAAATTATTAAGAACTTATTTTGAAATATAAAATAAATCTAACTACGCAATAATTTAAACCTAACTACTAAACGTGCTAATTTATGGTCATTAGCTTGACCACAATCCTTTAAAACTCAGCCAAGATCAATTATGAGTGTCTTGCTTCCACCCTTCTAATTCAACATCAGTTTTGTAGCCTATGAGTAACCTACAAATTGCAAAATGATCAAAAGGCAAATATTAATAAAGATAAGAAAACTAATTAAGCTCAATAATGTCCTTTTTTCAAACAAATTGTCAATCAAATAGGGAATAAAAAAACTTCCTAAATCTTCCATCGAATCCAACAATTTGTCCTATAAAAAGGTGAATTTCTCTCTTTCTTTTATAATCACCATCATCTCCTCTGCTTCTTCCACTTCATTAACGAAGACTTTTATAGCTTCTTCAAACTTGATGTCTGTTGTCATCCGTTCTTTGTCCTTTTGTTCTTTAGAAGATTTGAACATATCAATTATCCTAAATGAGCTACTCTCCTTTGGATTTTTTAATACATCATTCATGTTGAATGTCACTTGTTCATCGTTAATCTGAAGGATAAAGTTCTTTTCATGGACATTTACTAAAGATTTTTCGATGTTCATACATGGTATATCAATAACTGGTGGATAATATAAGGGGTTTTCATCCTTTTCTGCATCGTCTTTCTTGATTTCTTAGTTTTCTATAAGGTAGGGTTTAGTTTCATTTCTCGCTGGTTCTTCTAGCTCTACCCTATTCCTAAATATGATAGCCTGACATGGCTCTAATAAATTTACTTTAATGTTGCGCAGAAAGTTTTCCACACTTTGCTTACAAAATTCCCTAGAAAGTTGGCCTATTCGAACTTCTAGATTGTGAATAGAAGAGGCATGATCTTCTGCTATTGGCTTAAACTTCTCTTCCAATCTTTTCTGGTTCTCTTCCATATTCGTGAGCTTATCCATGATTTTGTCTAACTTAGAATCCCATGAACTGGATTCATCATATTAAAATTCAAATAGGTCTTGATGTCCCATGTGAGTACTTGCATTGTTTAACCAATAGAAATCTGGATGGTTCTGCCACCCAGAAATGTATGGGTTCATATAAGGATGATGATTTCCCTAATTAAGTTAGGGCTCATTGAAATCTACAAGATTCTTTTTCTCCCTATAATATACGTCCTCATTGATCATTCTTTTCATCTCTTCTTAGCATTTAACTCTTCAGATGTCTCATTCTCACTCTAAGAAGTCTTGATATATCTCTACTTTACACCCCAATTTTTTTTATAAATTTGGTAACAAAAGACCTTAGAGTAAAGAACTAAGTTAATCGCCTCCCCGACAACGGCACCGAAAACTTGATCGAAAGTTTACATATGCTAAGTTTTAATATTTATAACCTCGATAATACTGTAAGTGCATGGGTCATTTGTGTAGTACCTAAGATATCAATCCTATGTGGAGGAGTAATTTAATCATAAAATCTAAGGCTTGACTCAAATTCACAATAAATCAAAATAACAAACTAACGCAGAAAATTAATCAATGAACAATCAATCTTAAGAATTAAATTCAGAAATTATGAACAAGATAACATTTTGCACAACCTAATCAAGAATCAACCTAGAAACTACTAATTGAGAGAATAGAGTTTTAATCCGACTTTAATGAAAATCTAATTGATTATGAAATTATCGAATTACCGTGTCTAGAAGGTCGTAGGGTGGCTTACCCACTCTCGAGTTATAATCTTTAACCCTAATTAATAATCCCTAATTAGATCATGGAATTGCAATCTCTCAATTCACAATTTACCCAAAACCTAATTTAGTTCTGAAATTGTCTAATAACCTACCCAAACCTATGCACGATCTCTCGCTACACAATTTAATAGTTTGATTCAATTCTTTATCTATCAAACTACCTAACTCTCGTTAACCCAGTCTGATGATATTCACTCAGTTCACCCTCTTAGTTTCTTACCGAATTATTAAGAATAAAAATTGAATCACGAATAACATAATAAAATTGCAATAAATCAAATTTCATTAATATTAAAGACAAATTCTATTGGGCCTTGGAAATTTTTCTTTAGTAAGCATGATTTGAATAAATTTTGTAGTATTGTTAGATAGATTATTTTTATTTGGAGGAAACTATTATATCAACTTTAGGAGGGTTTAATCCATGGATTGATGGAATTAAAGTGTTGATGTTGTAAGATGCAAAAGGATATTTTTGGAAGATGACTTAAGGTTAAAAGAACTTAAGTTTATAAGGAAGGG
>JANZXP010089393.1:0-23619 GCA_027576715.1 Erythroxylum flavicans
AAGACTGAAGCATATTCAGGGAACATTTTCCAGATCACTACCAATTTTGTTTCCACGTCTTTCCTTATCTCAACTCATACCTAGATCACTCTTTCCACTTTCTCTACTTCTCATTTTCAACAACATCACATTTAAAAACAATCATGCCCAGAAGTTGTCAATGAATGCATGTACACTTATTTTTGTGCAAAGATTCAATATTCATGTGCATATATGCTAACATTATGCATGAGCAAGAAAAATGCATTTCCTTAATCTCTCTTTAAGCTTACATGCATTGAAATTTTGGATCCTAACCCTTAATATGGGGACGGGATGTTACAATTAATTCTCTTAAAGGTCTTGGAAAGACCTATACTAATGTTGAAATGGTAAGAAAGTTACTTAGGTCATTTTCAAAGGCGTAGCAATTTAAAGTGATGGCCATATAAGAAGCCAAATATCTAACAATGCTACCATTAGGGGAAATTATTGAATCTTTCCTCACATATGAAATGAGGGTCTAACAGACACAAAAAGAGACAATGCTTCCAAAGAAAAGCAATATAGTGTTTAAAGCCTTAAAAGAAGAATCAAGTAAAGAGGAATAGACTTTAATTAGTGAAAGTGAAAAAGAAGTTATTGGCTACTCACTAGAAAATTCAAGAATTTTTTGAAGAAGAAATTCTCCAAAAGAAAGGACTTCAAGGAAGGTAAAAGTGATTTAAAACATAAATCCTATAACATTATTTGCTTTGAATGTAGAAAATCCAACCATATAAAGTCACAATGTCCTTGACTTAAAGATAATGAGAAGTATGAGAGAAATGATATATGTTTAATTGTTGATACATTTAATCATTTACACTTAGCGATTAATGATACAAAAATGCTTAAGATACTGACTTTAATTCATATATGATTTTAAGTGCAATTTGGAAGCAAAGAAATTAAAATGAGTCAAAAGTACTACATTTTGTCCATTTTCTGAAGAACGATACTCACTTGTCTTCATGGAGTGAGACAAAGAAAATTAAAAGACAACAAAAATGAAGACATAAAGAAAAGAATGTGAGCTGCATAGATTATGGTAAGGAGCAAAGCATTCAATAGGTGGATAAATGTTGAACAAAATAGCAGCATGAAGGCATTAACATAAGCTTAAAATGACATGCAAGTAGCTGGATATAAGAGCAAAACGACGTTGGAAAGTAGGAGAAGTCTAGCCAAAACATAGTGCAAGAGTAGCAACTAGGAGATAAAATGCAGATGGACATCTACGTTTCAGTGTTTGTGCTTAACGTAAACACTGTCATTCATTTGCATTTCAGCGTTTGCGTTAAGCACAAACGCTATCGTTCAAGCTAAAAAAAAGGAGTCTGTAGGTTATAAACAAAGGAATGAACAGTGGCTGGGACATTAGGTATTATTCGTCACATCAAGCTACAGGAGAAGAGGGTGGCAACAGATAAAATAGAGGAGGAGTGGTGATATAAAGCAAAATACAGTGGTGATAGAGAGAGCGTGAAATAAAGGAGTGACTAGTGACAGTGGCCAAACCTTAAACTTTAATTTTCCCATCACTGAATAGTAACTAAGGAGAAGTTTGCGACAAAGTGGAGACAACCGAAGGGGGCTTAGTTGGGGATAATTTTCATGGGGTTAAAGCATTTTCTTGGGAGACCCATAGAAGGCTAAGTTCCCAACACCAGTTTAGAGGTGACATTGAAGCTGATGACTCGGGTTAAGTATTTTTTATTGTTTTTTTATTTCTTTCTCTCATTAGGAATTCATTATGTTATCTTGTGTTTGTTGGATTGGGCATTGAATGATGATGCTTTTAATACTCTATTGAATTGTTTTTTTATGAAAACCCATTGCTAGAATCGAATACAATACGTAATCGTTGTATTCCCAATTCATGTGTAGCGACTAATGGTTCCGAATCATTAGAGATAACATAACATAGGATAAATAATCCGAGCTTGTGTGATTATTGCCTAAATTGGTCTATTTTTCTGATTCATAATGCAGTTGTCTGGATAAACTTAGAGAGCTTATTCTAGGTTTCCTAATAGCTAGGGTTAATTAACGAGCATTTCGTGATTAACTAAGATCTAAGGAAAAATTGGGATTAACAAAGCTTATTGTTAATCTACGACCGATAATTGCTAAGAGAGATAAAAGAACAACATATCAATGAATTATGCTTAATTAGGGTGTAGGCCGAGATTGAACTAAAGAATCAAATCCCTACCGATTTCCCCACTTTTATCAATTTTTGCATGTTTTCTTTAATTTGTTTTTATTAGTCTTGTTTCATTTTATTTTCTTATTTCAAAATCCAAAAGCCCCCCAGAACCTAAACACTGATTAATTTCATTCAACTACTTTACACACACTCTCAGTGGGATTGACCTAGACTCATCACCGCTACAGTAGTAGTCTAGTTATTTTATTTTGACTAGCATTATGATGCGTCGGTCAAGAAACTATAAAAAAAGAAGAAAGACAAGAAGAAAACACTTAAAGCAACCACTTAGGATGACACAAGCAAATCTAAAAGCAAGCATTCGGAAGAAGAGATAGCTTATGTATGCTTTATCAGCATAGACAATGATGAGGCAACATCTAACTATAATTATTGTAATGATATTGATGTGGATTTAACATATGATGAATTAGTAGAAAGTTTAGAAATCATAAGCGATAATAAAAGGAAGAAATTTTCTTTCAAACTTAAAGAAGTTAAAAAAATAGTTAGATGTATGTAAGAGTGAGAATTAAAAGATGAAAAGTGAATTTCATAGCACTAAAACATCAAAAAATGTGATTATTAATGACAATCATAACTTAAATGCATTAAGGTGTGAGAATGAATCATTGAAAAAAGGTAATTGATGCTCTTAAGGATTCCTTATCTGAATTTACAAAGGGAAGTGAGAAACTTGAGAACATTTTAGGAGCCTAAACGAATTCTAATGATAGGCATGAAATTGGATATAATTATGAAAGTGCTTCTAGCACTAAAACTACTTTTTTCAAGGGAAAATATTTTCATAGTGAAGAACCATTTCATAAGATGAAAAATGAACATAGAGCATCTACATCGTGACTTCATTCATGATAACATGCAAACCCATTCACACCCATATAAAATCATACATCACACCTTCATTCATAGTAAGAATTATACATATAATCATGATAGGACTTTTCACTAACTTAGGAGACCATTCAACATATCTAATGTCTAAAGAAAACTTCTTCATTATGTATACACACATAGAATTCCAAGCAATGCATTTATGCATCATTGTTACTCATATAACATGGTATGCCATTTTTATGGTAAGTTTGGACATATTGATAGATTTTCCTTTATTAATAAAAAAAGTTAAGCAAACGTTTGAAAGTGTGTGTTGAAAAGAAAAAGGAACCAAAGAATCAAGGAACCATGCTTATTTGGGTTCCTAAAACACATTAATTACCTTGTTTTATAAGGCTATTAGAAAAGAAAGAGAAATAGTATGTAGTATAGATAGTAACTTTTAAACTGAGCATTATTTTAGAATTTATATCTTTTATCTTCTTGATGTGTTTGGCATTCAGATTATTCGATGTCCAAAACTTAGGAGTTTGAAAAAATTATGTTATTTTTATAATTGTTTATCGGTCAGTTTTACTTTGGGTATCTTGAACTGGAATTCTAGAATCTTCCTGTCTGTGGATTGTGTTGTCCTATAGGGTTCAAGTTTTTTTCCTAGGATATGTCGAGAGAAACATTCTCCAGTAGGATTGACTTTAGTTATATTTGTGTTAAAGGCCATTGTGTGTTTTTGTTTCTTTATAGAACAAATCTTGACTTTAAAGACTCTGTAAAAAATTGTCTTGGTTCATATTTTGATTAGGATAACTTCATATTTACAACTTCTGTACATTTTATCACCTAAAAAATTGTCTTTATTTGATTTATGTTTGTTTGGTGCTTTTCG
This sequence comes from Erythroxylum flavicans, assembly GCA_027576715.1. Classification (NCBI taxonomy): domain Eukaryota; kingdom Viridiplantae; phylum Streptophyta; class Magnoliopsida; order Malpighiales; family Erythroxylaceae; genus Erythroxylum; species Erythroxylum flavicans. The sequence continues at coordinate 3,975 of JANZXP010089393.1, forward strand.
AAGGGTGCTAATGGTCCTTCTACTTCCATGGGCTTGGTGGGTCTCCATTTTTAGGGATTTGGATGTTCTTTGGTTGATACTTGGATAGGTATTTAGCATTTGGTTTCATAGATTAGATCGAAGTACTAGGTGCTTCTCCCTTTTGGATTTTTTAGTACTTTGGGGTTATTACTATTTAGATAGTTACAGAGGTGGTGTTAAACTGTTAAGATAATTATAGCGAGGTAACTAAGAGTCTTTCTAGATAGTTCGCTCAATTATTATTGTTAAACTATTGATTGTCGGTTCGGGGACATATGATAAAAGTAGAAAGATACAAAGCAGATTAGCATGACTCTTACATAATGTTGACATGTACAATTCGAGGAATGATGAGCAGACGTTTGCAGCATAGCAGGTATGAACAGAACTTTGCAGCTTTTCTAAGTATATTTGTCTTATTATTTTTTAATAACTTTTCTCTTAAACTTGTATCAACTCCTGCGATTTGTAGTTATTTATTTATTATTATTATTTATTAGCAGATGTTGGCACCATATCAGATATCTTATTTGGTTTTATTTTATTTTATTTATTTATTTACTATTTAATTTTATTTACCTACTCTTTTAGTATATCAGTTTTCATATCTAATCTTATAATTTGCATCACTTTTTTATTGTCACATTCGTATATGGGTCTACTGGAAACAACCTCTTTACTCAGTAGGGATAAGGCTGCGTACTGTCAGGCCTTCCCAAATCCTGCTTTAATGCGGAACTCGGACTGGGTGTGATGATGATGATGATCTTGATGAATCTAACATTTTTGTCTCAAAGAAAGTCTTGAAGATGTTGCTGTAGGATATAGAGAATTTAACTCCTAAAATTAACCATCAAGACTTCTCAAATTGTTGAACCAAGTGCAAATGATGAGAAAGATGAGATGCCACTAATAGATTGAGAATTCAAAAACAATATTCATTCAAATCTCTCATAAGTAATGTTCAACATAAGGTAATTATTAGTTTATAATTTAGAAATATTTAATTACTTGCATTTATATGTCAATTTCAGTAGAAACTCTAATGATGAATATTTGAGTTTGAATTATGAATAAGGTGCTTTTAAAATGTGAACCTTAGAACCTAGAATTAAAGACTATATGTAAAATAAGTTCACTAAGTTAGAGTTTACATCAATTGAGTTATTATTTCTCAAAACTTTTGAAAGAGAATAAATCTTTGTTAACTAAAGGAAAATTAGTTTTTGTTTAACGGGAATTACTTTCATAAGCCCTTTATTTGATCAAATTATTTTTTAAATATTTATTTGGTTGATATGTGTTCTAATATTATTTAAGAGTTTTAATCCCTTAATTTGAATTTCAAAGATGGTTCCTTATGTTAATTATTTAACTGGTTGACCAATATCTTAATGTGGTCGACCATTGTCTTTAAAATTTACTCCTTTTTACTTTATAATAAGTTTGTTGATTTTTCGGTTGTATATCTGGTCACCCAAATAGTCCCATTAGTCGACCAATGTGTTTTAGTAACCGACGAATGTCCCAATATCTATTTTTTTCCAACAAGCTTTTTCTTTGTTTGATTAAACATTTGATTGTTTAATTACTCATATTGATCGACCACTATTGGTCGACCAATATTCCCTTATCTATGAAATTTTTCTTTTTAGTGATTTCATGGATGCACATACTAATTAACCATACCAATCATTGATTAACCAATGTAGCAAGTTTAAAGAAAAATCTGTTCAAAATTGTTCCATATACCATATTTAAGACAAACTTTGGTGGACCAGTATAACCTTGTGGTTGAGCAATCTTTATGATATAAGGGATTTCTCTTTATTTTTCTTCTATTTTTCTTATTTTATCTTTATATCCTCGAAAACCTCATGTAATTCACCATTTTCCTTGAAAAAATCAACCAACATTTCATAAGATTCTCATTAAAATTGTATGAAATTGAAAATTCTGTTATTTTTCAAATTTGGGAATTTTCAATCTTGTTTTAATTATAAATTATCTTTCTAAGTTGATGCTTTATAATTAAATTGTCAAAGGAGTTAAGGTTGTTTTCCTTTTAATTATATCAATACACCTTTAATTTTGTTAAAATTTGCCCTTGTTCTTTAACTTAATCTTTTAACTTAGAAACAATATGAAAATTGATAGTATTTAAAATTAGACATCATTAGATATGTCTATATCAAAATCAAAATTTTAGTTTAACTCTTTAAATATTCAACAATAGTCTTTAGTAAGAAAGTGTACTAATCTTTGTTAGATTAAATTTCTTTAACCAAGTATGCTTAACGAATGAAACTTTATTATGCATTTTTTAATAATAGACTTCTTTTTGATGATTCCAAAAGGAAGGAGAAGGTATCTTGATATTAGATTTAGGGGGAGTTATAATATTCAGGAGGTGATGAAATTTAGGGGGAATAATTGTTTTGTCATGTTTATATTTCTTGCATCTTGCACTTTATTTGATATGCTAAAGTAAACTTATGTTATCTTCATGAATTTTTCTTTATATTTTGTTATCGATATTGAAATATGATTTATACATGAAAAAAGAGGGAGCTAATCATTATTTTGATAGTTATTTGTGTGTTTAACTTCTATTTTTCTCTAATATCACAAATGTTTTATCATTGTCAAAAAGAGGAAACTTGTTGAACAAAAGGAGGTTCCAATTGATGTTTTGATGATAACAAAACCTAAATACTACTAATGAGTTTATTATTTTTTATGGAAAGCAGTATTAGAGCAAAATAAAGTCATAAACTCAAGAAGATAGTGGATAAAGTTAATAAAAAGAAGTTGAATTTTGTTACCGATGAAATGAACTTATATTTCAAATAATATTTGGGGAATATGTTGGGACATTTTTTTAATCATATTAGGATTTAAAAAATTGCTTTGCATAGTTGAAGTTGTTAAAATCATGTTTTTTGGGGTGACTGGTTGTCCAATATAGCTAAAAGTTGTTAAATTTAATGTACCGAAAGTTTGTAGCAACATTGGTTGATAAACCAATATGCAATATTGGTCAACCAATGTGTGTACTTATCAACTAGTGTTCTAATGTCTAGTGAATCTGGTACTGTAAATGCATATTGGTCGACCAGTATAGATAAAACTATTGTAATGGCTAGTTCTTGGCTCCAATAGCTATTTTGGGTCCCAAATCAATATAAAGAGGTGTTTTCTTATTGATTTTAGCATTAAGAAGGTTTTGAGTGATGTAAAACAAATTACAAAGAATGTTTCAATCATTGTGTCATTTTTGCGTGAGTGAGTCATTTTGGAGTTATCAAGTGATAAAGTGAGATATTTTGACTTGTAATATTTGGTTGGGGAAATATATTATTGTATTTATGACATAAGTGAGATTGAGGTTTCTTTTCACTTTGGAAGAAGATTGTAAGAATGGTTCCTCTTTATCGAGAAAGATTGTACAAAGGTTATATTTCACTTTGAAAGAAGAATTATAGTAGAATTCTAAAAAGAGTTTTGGGAATGGACGTAGGTAAGGATTGTTTATTAAACTACTATAAATCAGGTTTGCATTATCTTCTCCCTATCCTCTTTAAATTATTTTCCAATTGTTTGATTTATTTGTATTAAGCAATTTCTCATACTAATTTATATTAATTGTTTTTAAATGAATATATTGGTTAGAAAAAATGTTAAATTTTGTGAACTTCCAATTCACCCCCTCTTGGGTGCCACCAGGGACTAACAACTTGAAATGACCTAGAAAATTAGAATCAATGCTCGCCACAATACAAGCACATATAAAATTATATTGTCTCGTTGAAATGTAAATAATATGTCAACAAAAGATTAAATAAACCCAAACTCTTAGGTACACCAGTTAACTTTGAAAAATAGTTACGGGAAGCTTGATGAAGTCTATACAAAGAATTATGTAAATGGCGCACCTTCCTTTAATAAGAAGCTAAAAATAAGGGTCAAAGTCATCTACGCTTCTTCATTGAGATCTTCATATAGAAAAGCATTATAAACATCCGTTTGGTGCACTTCTCAGTTTCTAGCAACTACCACAGACAAAAGAGTAAGTATTATAAACATCTTAGCAATAGCAGCAAAATTCTCATTGTAGTCAATACCCTCTACTTGATTGTTACCAAAAATCACCATTTGAGCTATAAAACGTTCAATAGAACCATCTGAATTATATTTGATCTTATATACCCACTTATAACTGATGGTTTGTTTTGCCAGAAGGAAGTGTCTTAATAGTTAAAGTCTCATTTCTCTCCAAAGTATCAATTCACACTGCATAGCCTCACCCCATCATAGGTCTCACACAACCTTAGCATATATAGTAGGCTCTACCTTAGTAATAACAGCTACAAGAAAAACTTTATATTTGGTATAAAAATGATTGCATGTCACATAATGTGTAATAGGATATAATATACATGATGACACAGAAGATAAGGATGAGATGGGTAGTTTAAACAATATATGATGTTAGTGATAATTCCTTTGAGTCGAGTGGAAGGTTGCTTGATATGAAGCCCATGGATAAGTATCTTTAACAATGCTATCCCATCCTCAATATTCTAGACCTAATTTGTTATTTCATCCCCTACTTTATTCTCCTATATATTGCGACCAATACTGTGAGCCCACAACACTCCATCTTGTAGACTCCCCCTATCTCCATCTTTTTCACTTCCCCTTTTTTCATGACCAATACATGCTCATTGACTAGGGCTTTCTTGTGCACAATCAGCATTCTAAGAAAACATTCTAGACCCTATAGTTACCTCCGAATCATCAAAATATTGCGACAAAGATCTTAAGGCAAGGTTTGACCACTCAAATGTCTCAATGTTATTTATTTGTGCAAAAGAAAATTGACTCTCCATAAACTCCACATCACAAGAGACAAAGTATTCTCCTATATCTAAGCCATATAACCTCCACCCTTTTTGAGTATCCAAAATTATATTTGATCACGTCCCTGATAATTTGCATAACATAAACACCCAAATGTTCTTGTATGCGTGTACAAAGGTGTTTACTATATAAGACTTTATGAGGTAACTTTCTGCCAATCAATCTAGATGGAGTTCTATTTATTAAATAGGCCATAGTTAAGATACATTCTCCCTAAAACTTGATAGGTAAGTGAGTATGGAAGCATAATGCACATCTAACATTAAGTATATGATGATGTTTCCTTTTGTACCCAACCATTTTGTTGTGGCGTTCCAACACAGGAGGTCTAAAACAAAATCCCATTCTTAAGAAAATATTTATTAATATGACAAAATTACGTTCCAGTATCACTTCTTATTATTTTCGCTTTGCAATTAAACTGATATTACACCATCGCATAGAAATTTTCAACAATTTCAATAACCCATATTTTATTAGCAATTATATAAACCCACATAGTTGTTAAAAAATCACTTACCATAATTAAAAAATAATATGGATCATATGAATTTGGCACTCTATAAGCACCCTAGACATTATAATGTACTAATTTAAAAGGTCCAATGGCTCTATTATTACTTAAAGGAAAAGCATTACAAGTTTACTTGGCCTTAAAACAAATGTAACACATTTTATTCTCTTTATTACAACTACTATTAGCAACTCCAGGCAATAATTTAACAATTTTAGAAGTAACACACATTTGCACGTGTCATCACAACATCATGGAAGTAATAGAGCCTGTTCTGTTGCTCACCCTTGCTAATTATGGTCTTCAAAGTGCGGTCTTGTATCACACACAACTTTTTAGTAAATATGACAACACATTTTATATCTTTAATAAAGTGAATTGTAATTTAATTTTGGAACATATTAAACATTATGTGATATGACTCCTCCTCCAAAGTCCATCGAACCCTCTTGCACTGCCATCATAACTCTCACATCCAAGAAAAATTCGCCACTTCATTTCATATGTTAAGATGCTCCAGTAACTAATAACCAACACATGAAGAGGTCCTTACTAGTTAGTTTGTGAACATTAATCATCGAAACTAGGGTAGCTCACTGTTCTTTTAAGAGCTTGAGCAAACTACCCTCTCTTCTATTGAGAGTTGCATTATTTCTGCCACCAACCTAACACTTCCAATGCCGTGCACAACATTTGTCATAGCAAAAACACATCTTTTCCCTATGCCTCCTATTACACCATTATTTCTGCATTTGCCATGACCTCCATCATACCCAACCAACCATCATTCTGGATAGCCAATAATTTTGTAACAACCTTTCACCTTATGCCTCGACTTTTTATAATTCGTGCAAACTACCTTTTCATTTTATCTATATAGTTTGTGGTCTATTAGGTGTTGAACTGCAAATCAACTCACTCCTCTCTTACATGTAACACTTATGCCTTTCCTCTTGAATGAAAAGGTCATAAGCTTGACTAAAAGATGACAGAGGCTTTTTACTTAGTATGTTGGTTTATATCTAACCATAAAGGGCAGTATCAAGAGTCATAAGAAAATCATGCACCTATTGTTTCTCTTTCTTATCAAGATATTGTTAGACAAGGTTATACTTACATCCTCTATAATAGTATGTAGGTTCCTTCATGTAAACTATAAGTTCTTCCTATATGGCCTTCAAGTGTCTAAAATGAGTAGCCATACTGCTTCCTTATTTATAATTTTATTGGCCTCCTTCAATTGATACACCCTTACGCCATTACCAACTGAAAACTGCTCTTTCTAGTTATTCCAAAGGTCTTTCAAGTTATCTATATAGGTCAATATGGATCATACAGCCGATGCTATGGAAATTATGATCTAATGTATAAGCATCAAATTTATGCTCGAACAATCGTCTATCTTATCTTAATCGTTCATTCTTGTTTGCAAAGTTCCATCAAGAAATCCTCCCTTTCTTTTTGCATTAAACACGTTTCTCATATCTTTAGACAACTTCAAATTTGATTCTCCTTTGAGAACTGTCCCATAAATATTAAGGCATAGACTATATCCAAGATGAAGATAGTAGGATGATATCGAGTCTAGCATCTTGGTCTTCTTCCCCTCTCCACTGTAATTGTCACCAACCATACTTTCTTTAGCCTCTCTCTCGCACACACTTTTCTTCTCACCACATGACTCTAGGCTTCATAGGTGAAGAGTCACTCTAATACCATGATGATTTTGTGAGAGAAAGCTCTAAATATTCATTCCCATGTCTTATGTATATATACATGACATATACATCCTTCCAAGATCAACTAGCTAGAGAAAATCTTATAATACCATGATAGATATGTAACACATAATGATACCTTAGTTACGTATCCTGAATCGAGTGTAAAAGGGAAATAAATGAATAAATATAGAAAATACCTAATTTTGGTTCTATAATTTCAAACGAGCTCTTCGAAGCTGAAATGAGCACGAATCCACCGCCATTTTCACACTCACCACTCAACTGGATGCGATCAATATATGCACTTTGTGAGAGTCTAATAAGTGTTAAGATCTGTCCCGTGAATCTGAATACCTAGGACAAAAGATGTTACGCCAAGGTTCTTTACGTCAAAGTTCTTGACTAAAAGCTTTTATCCTCATACAACATGGTCAAGTAATTTGACATGAGCAATATATCATCCACATGTTATAATAGGAAGATAATTTTGCTCCCCTTAACTCATAGTACAAGCATCTTTTAACTTTATTTTCCATGAAGCCAAAAGAGATCAAACCTTATCAAGTGTAAGGTATCACTTTCAGAAGGTTTGATGTAAATCATATATTGATCTGCATAACGTGCAAACCATATCATTTCCATCTGGATCTTGAAATCCTTTATGTTGTATCATATAGACCTCTTTATAAAGTTCTTTACTCAATAAGTAATTTTGACAGCCATCTGATGTAATTTTATATCATCATGAGCTACAATTGCCATAATCACTCAAAATGTATCCTATGATGATACAGGAGAAAAGGTAACATTAAAGTTAACCTTTCTCTTTGAGTGAACCATCGGGTAATTAAGCAAGCCCATAAATCGCTAAACTTTATCCCGAAGTCCTTTAGGTCTTTAAACTTCATTTACAACTGACGAGTTTGTAATTTCGCTGCAAAATAAACTAGCTCCCAGACTTTACTATGCTTCATGGCTTGCATCATCAGTCATTACAACCCACTACAATTTCACATTGGGTTCAAAAACAACTTCTGTAAAAATAACTGGATTCGTAACATGTCTAATATCATAGTCCTGTTCACCTAATAGACTATGTTATCAGATGGGATAACAGGTTATCTCACTCTAGCAGATCTACACAACTATATTAGATCTTGTACCTCTAGGAAACTCTGTGTGTACGAGTGTGGATTCTTGTTCCTATACAAGCACGATACAAAGACCTAAATTCATCATATCTAGTTATATGAGTGGCGGGTACATAATAACCGTAGTATCCACCTTGCTATCATTTGAAGGGTTAAAGGGCCCACCATCATCATAAACATCGTATTTCAAAAACTTAGTTGTTTGTGATTCCACTATTCTGGTCCCTCTTTCTCTATAGTAAGATATGTAGCTTTAAAGTGGTCAGGATATCTTACTAAATAGAAATGAATGGAACAATCATGCAATTTTTTTTATAAGGATTATACTAACTCAGTAGGGCAACCTCATACATGAATGTGTGTAAGGCTACGTTTTCACACTTCTAGATAATCAGGTTGATTAGTCCTATTCTGCATTGACTTCTTTAAGTCCTTTAGGGTGAGATTATGCCTTTCGGCAACACATCATTTTGTTCAAGACTACCCAACATAATGAACTAAGTCACTATTCCAAGTGATTCCATACATCTAGCAAACAGACCTTTTTAAGTCCTAAAACACCATCTTTGCCATGATATTATTCTCGACGGTAAAATCTGACACTCTAAATAGATTTTTTTGATTAGTTCTCAACCTTCAATCTTTAAGCAAGAACACATAACTGTAATGGAAATAATCATTAACAAATGTTAGAATACATTTGGAATTGCTCAATGCAACTGTATAAGGTCTTTTGATATCCATATTTATCACACTCAACAAGTCAAAAACACGAGATGATCCTTCTTCCTTATTAGTCAACTTACCCCTACAATAGTCAATACATGTTCCCAGATCATCATAATTTAGAATTGAGATAAAGTTTTCCTTAATTAATCTCTCAAGCCTAGCTCTGGAAATTTGGCTTAAACTTTTATGCCACACCATGTATGATTTTTAATTCATCAGGGTTCTTCTTTTAATGACTTGCCCAACAAGATACGAAGAAGCATATATCTAATTTGAAGTAAGACACATTCTATACAAACCATATGACAAGAAAGTTGTACCATTATATTTTACATTAAACAATAACTATTCAACAGAAGCATTAAATACAAAACGTCAACCTTCTTTGTCCTAAATTGATACAAAGATCACATATAAAATATGTCATGTAAATATCAAAATGAACCTAGTAGCAAGTTTCAGCTCATACATTCTCCTATAGATATTTCATCCACTTCTTCATTGTTGTCAACCATCAATTCCTCCTTCTCTTTATTTTGCTTTATCCTGGATATGAACCCCTGCATCGTGGAAGCATCTTGATCAGATACTCCACTATATAGTCACCAAGTACTTAATGCGACTATCGCAAATCAGATTCATAAATTGATAAGCCAAAGAGTTACCTGAAAGTCACAGTCTTTCTTTTTAGGTCTTATACTACTGGCTTCTTTATGTCATGTGGACCTTTACCAGCACTAGATTAACCAGCATCAGTATGTGGAAAAGATTTAGTCTTTCTACCTTTGATCTTAGCGGGCTTTATCTTTGCCTTTCCTTTAGTTACTTCGAAGGCTGTAGGAGTAGATAGCTGTAGGGCTGTAGAAGTCCCATTCCTCATCCTGCGGATAATTTGTCATCACCAGATTACTAAACTCTAGAGGAACTGTATTCTGAGTCTGGTGAACTATGAAGACATTAGGAAGAGGAATATTTTCAACATCTTTAGTCTACTGTGAAGATGAATCATTCTTGATATGTACTCCATCACTCCCCTTTCTCCCATATACCTCATGAAAAATAATTATTTCATCAAGGCACTTGTCTAAACATTAGGTGAGACTGTGTATTTCTGGGAGACATTACCAAGAAACTCCTTCTTTATATCTGTGTCTAGAAGTCTACTAAGCAGATGGTCAGGTATGGATCTCTTAATGGTCATAAGACATAACCTGTTAGACCGATCCTAGGATTCATAGGCTACTTTATGAGCTCTCGAACGTATGGATGTAAGTGGAGATGGCCTATCCTGCCGTGTGGCCATATCAACCTCAGCTATCTCCATAACATTCAATACATCCTTTTTCCACTTCTTCGTATTGAAACTGGTCAAGGTTTCAATGGTGACACTGATATTGTTGATCGAAAAGGTGACTGCAAAATGATAATGTTTAGATCATCACAATTATAGAATAACAACGATACTCAAAGTCATTAAACATTATCTTTTCTGAGAATTAAATCACACATGTTATGAAACGCCTTTAGGTTGAATACATAATATACGCAATTAGACCTCTACATAAAAGCGATCGGAGTACAAACCATCAACTCTTATGACACTACCACCTTTGGGCGAATAGATCACTTGAGCAATAGCTTTCCTCCATCTTGTGCCTTTATGCATATCTCAAAATGTTATGTAAGGCCAACACCTTTGGGCAAAATAATCAAACATAAAACCAGAGACATCCCCTAACATGCAAGCAGAATAATTTAAAATACTGACTTGAAAGGCCACTTTGGTGACTACATCCTCATCAGCACTTAAAAGGTCCACAAACACAAGGGATACATCTTTATTTCATCCTTACATTCTTTATAAGCATATGATATGTGACAATGTAACCTCAATAAATGCAAAAACCCAATCTCATTGTCACACACTCGTGCTGAAGACATTCTCTTAAAACTTCATTTGAGACTTTTATAAGGAAAAAATCTCATTAAAGCAATTTTCTTGCAATATTAGATGCTAAACCGACCACCAGAGACACGAGAACCACATGTATCTCCCTTATGGCAAGTTCGTTGTACGAAAATTCATTCAAAAATGGCTTCAGAATGTCTTAATTACTTTTTCGAGTGATTATCATACAATCTCGGACACTAAGCATGAGACCCGAGACACGAAAACTTGAAGTATCTCCCTCATATAATGTCCGAAGCATGAAAATCCACTTCAAATTGGATTCAGAATGCCTTAATTCCATTTTTAGAGTTAAACTTTAATTTATTACTTATGTAACAAATCCAGAAAAATGGAAAATTCACTTTATAAATTTCTCGGACCTAGAAACTGACCCAAAACTCCCCAACGTACCCTTACGAGAAATCTAAAATTTTTGTGTTTTTTCTAATAAATACTGTAGAAATTCTGCCACCGTGTCAGCCCGCGCGTCAGCGCGAGAGGCGCATGTTAGACATGCGCTAGCGCAGAAGCGCTGGAGACACATCTAGCACATGTCACACATGCGCAGCAACATGCAGACGCGTCCACCGACGCTAGCGCATGCAACACACATGCTTGACAAGGGTGCAGTCGCCGTTACACCATATGTCTGGCCTGTGCACCAGACTAACCACCCTAGGGGGGATAGTGTGCACGGTCGAGCAAGTGTGGCACACACGCCTGATGATCTCCATCACCTCCAACCGTTTAGGTAATTTTCGGCGAGTTTTGAGCTAGTTTTTCATGCTCCTAGGCTCGTTTTCAACCAGTTTCTCAAAGTTAAACACATTTATAGCAATTTCATGCAATAAAAAGCAAGAAAAAAAATCAATAAACAGAAGTTAGCTCTCCGAAAACCTTATGAAGAAAAACTGAAAAATCTTTGTTTTTAACCACCCGATCATGTGACCACTCTGATATCACATGTAACACGTAATGATACCTTAGTTACATATCCCGGATCGAACATGAAAGGGCAATAAACGAAGAAATGCAAAAAATACCTGGTTTCGATTTTGTAACTTCAAACGAGCTTTCCGAAGCTAAAATGAGCGCGAATCCACCGCCATCTTCAAGGGAACCGCTCACTGGGACACGTTTAACATCTTTCTGCAGTTTTCTCAAAACGTAAGCTCTCTTAATAGATCAGAGAATCCTCATGCTTATGAATGACATGAGCAACTGCAGGAGACCTTAACCTTTATATATAGCTTCCATATCAGGCTTCCCCATCATATGCTTGATATGGGTCTAGTCCATACTGATCGGGATATATTTTCCACCCAGACTTTGACCCATTGATTTAGATCATTTATTAGGTCACTTTATTATCTTTATCCGGATCAAATTACGCAACTTAACCGATAAGTTGTTTGAAAAACCAAAAAATGCAATTAAATATTGTCCAACTTTATGGGAAAAGTAAAAAATATCCAACAAGCTATCTCCTAAAATCAAGTTAACAAGATTATATATTCCAACTAACTCCTAAGCATACCAAGATTACACAAATATGTTTAACATACTAGGATATACACAAATATATATACATAATATACATAGTACGATCTAACATCTTTCTTTCGTTTTCCTTATACAAAGAATTACAATTCATATATTCATTTTAAGAAACACAAGATCATAGTTTTTCCTATTAAGAGTTCTTTGAAATTTGAAGAAAAATTAATTTTATAAATTTTATTTTATGATAATCTATGAAAAATTAGGAATTAAAGTGATAAAAACTTAAATTATCTCAAGTGATAAAAACTTAAATTATCTCCTCCTTTTTCTCTTGTTATCTTACAAAGGTCAATCCCTAATCTCTTATTGTCCTTGATTTTTCTCGTGAAATCATTCTCTTCTCATTTCTCACTTTTTGTCAAAGCTATTTCTAACCATCATCAGATCATCACCACCACAAGCTATCACTTAGTCCTCCATCATTGAAACTATCACCTGCCAGTCACCCTTCGTCATTGTTAATCCTTATCTTGTACTAAGATACTTATAGAGATTCTCGGGAACTAAATTAGCTATTTCCTTTGTCATGGTTCTTTTGTTATATTAAAATTCACTTTATTTATAATTATTAAAAAATTTAAATTATGTAAACTTATGAGTTTGAATTTGAAATTTTTATAGAGTCAGATTTAAATCTGTAAACTAGACTCATTTTATAGGCCTAGTTGAATATAAATTTAAAATTTTTAAAAATAGATTATACTTGAGTTAAACTCGATTCAATTCAACCCATATATAAGTCTAATCATGACTATATGAAATATAAATTATATTATTTATATAAACTAAATTACTTTTACATATCAACTAATAATTTATATAAGTTAGCTATTGATACCAAAATCTCCGTAATGGTATGCTCTTTTGCCTCTTTCTCTCCCTAATGGTCATCTGAAAACCCTAATGTTTTTTCTTTCTTCTATCTTTTCTTTCTTTTTCTTCTATCTATGACTTTCTCTGGGCTTGAGTGCTTATGGAGCGATCAATGGTTCAATGGTAGCCTTAACTGTTGATGAAGATAAGGATGTATCGTTGAATGTAGGGGCAGCGATGCAGGCAGAGGTACCCCATTATCAATTCTATATAGTGGGTATGTTTCTTACGTTAGCGCCAATAAATTTTCAGTCAATGAGAAACACTCTTGCCGACGTTTGGCATCCGATAGGAGGAGTAAATGTATCAGAGATTGGTGCTAAGCGATATATTTTTTATTTCTATAATGAAATTGATCTTAATAGGGTGATTGAGGGTGCACCTTGGCACTTTAACATGCACTTGTTATTATGGAGTATGATTGACGATGGTAAGGACCCTATTACTATTCCCTTGATTTAATATGGGTTCAAGTCCATAATCTCCCCATGGTTTTATTAATGAATCGATGGCTATGACGCTCGGGAATTTTGTTGGGAGTTTTCTAGAGTATGATGCAAGAATGATACATAGGGTGTCAGAGCTTAAATACATAAGGGTCAAAGTAACCTTAGTTGTGCAACAACCGCTGAAGTGTAGGAAAAAGGTAGTTAATGAGAAGGGTGAGATGCATGTTGTCGATTTCAAGTATGAGAAACTTAATGTCTTCTGTTTTCTATATGGTAAGTTGGGCCACTCTGAAGTATTATGTGAAGTACGTTTATATAAAAAGCCAGAAGAATTGGTGTTTGGATGGGATGTCAGTTTACGAGCTCCGGCGAGGAGGAATACATTGGCGATAAGTACATGGATAAAGGAAGAGGCCAAAGATTTCACGGAGGATAAAAGGAAGGATAATCTGAACCTGAGATTTTTGGGAATGCAAAATTCAAAACACCATGATTTCAGAGTTTCTTTCTTGGGCACGGTAGCGAGCGGGAAACAGATCCTAACGGGTGAGGGTCAGTCAAATAGAATGGACCTAGATAAAGAGAGTTTGGGCTTAGGTGGTGGGCCTAACTCTCTTATAGAAGATGAACCCATGCACAAGGTTGATGATGGTAAGAAAAGACCAAGAAATAACCAAACCCAAACTTCTTCCATTTCTAATCATGGTGATTCGGTTGAGGTTACAAACACAGTGAAAGTGGCTAGTCCTGGGAGACAGAACAGTAGAAAACAATGAAGACACTTTGTTGGAATTGTCGGGGAATAGGTAATCCGCGAGCAGTTAGAGCATTAAGGGAGATGGGGTTGAGGTACAGGCCTTGGTGTGTTTTTCTCATTAAAACGCAGGTGCAGAGTTCGCGAATGGAGGAAGTTAGAGTTTAATTAGGGTTTGATAATTGTTTTAATGTAAATAGTTTAGGCAGAAGTGGGGGCCTTAGTGTTTTGTGGAATAATTTGGTACAGTTGCAAGTAGTGGGGTTTGGAAACAATTTTATAGATACAAATATTCTTGTACTGGACACTAAGGTGCGGGTTACTTGTTTTTATGGTAATCCGAATAAGAGTAGGAGACATATTTCGTGGAATTTACTTCGAGCATTGGCTAGATAAAATGACAAAGAGTGGGTATGTATTGGTGGCTTTAACAAGTTGTTAAGTCAAGAAGAGAAGTGGGGAATTCATGACCATCCAAATTATTTAATTCAGAATTTTAGAGAGGTGTTGTCAGATTGTGATTTGAATGAAGTCAATTATACAGGTAGCATGTATACGTGGTATATAAAGAGAAATAGACAGGTGGTTGCGAAGCAGAGGTTAGATCAGGCAGTTGGTAATGGTAGTTGGTTTCTGTGTTTCCCAGAATGTTTAATTCAATTTCTGGTAGCTCCGGTTTTTGACTATGATCTGTTGCTACTAGATACAAACCCAGAATTCCAGCAAATGGTTTATCGATAGTTCTGCTTCAATAATGCAAGTTTTCTTGATGCAAATTTGGAAGCAACAGTGGTGGCAGGTTGGAGGTGTGATGGTGAGGGTGATCTTATGAATAAGAAAGATAATTGTATAGAAGAATTACAGAGATGGGGGAGACGCAGAAATAGAGATAGGAATATGAAGCGGGCAATGGTGTAGATACTTTTACAGGAAAGTCGGAATGGAACGGATGGAGTTGAATTGGATCGACTAAGGGAAGAATGGAATCCTTTGCTTGAGGAGGATGAGGTGAGACGTAGGCAGCAAGCAAAATTATTTTGGGCTCAATATGGGGATACAAATTCAAAATATTTCCATGCACACATTAAAGGCAGGCGGAAAAATAATTTAATACAAGGGTTGAAGAATGCTGGTGGTGGGTGGTGTAGAGATAGAGATGGTCTACATGGTTTGGTTTTTGAGTATTTCCAGGAATTATTTCAAACAAATGGAAATTATTAAAATAATGTTACTCATTTAATACAAGCCAGGGTGAGTGAGAAGGATAATGGGATGCTATTAGAACCATTTACAAAAGAAGAATTTTGTGAGGTAGTTTTCCATATTCACCCGGATAAGGCGCCAGGACCAAACGGTCTTAACCTGGGGTTCTTTCAGCGGTTTTGACACATTCTGGGAGATGATGTAGTGGTGGGTTGTCGTTCTTGGTTAGACAGAGGTTTTTTTCCTTCAACTCTCTCAGCTCGGATACTGTTGTGGTTTTAATTCCTAAGATTCAAAGTCCTGAATGTGTGAAAGACTATAGGCCTATTGCATTATGTAATGTCTTGTATCGGATTATAGCTAAAGTGCTTGCATTTGAAACTATTCATAGTATGAAGAACTTTACGTGGGGAAGTGTTGGGTCAGTGGCTTTAAAAACTGATATTAGCAAGGCATATGATAGAGTTGAATGGAGCTTTCTAGAGCAGATGATGAGACAGTTGGGTTTTTATGATAAATGGGTGCATTGGTTAATGATGTGTGTTACAGGTGTACGGTACTCTATAATGGGGAATGGTGAAACAGTGGGCCCTGTTTTGCCTAGTAGGGGGCTCAAATAAGGGGACCCTTTGTCCCCGTATTTATTTATAATGTGTGCTCAAGTTCTATCTATGTTGTTTAATCAGGCAGAAAGGCAGGGTTTGATACATGGGCATAGAGTAGGGGTTAGATGCCTAGGGTTTCTCTTCTTCTATCTACAGACGACTCAGTATTTTTCTTTAAAGTTACAGAATAGGAAACGAAATAGGTGAAGCGAATTTTAGAGGAGTATGAAGGAGCCTCGGGCTAAGCGATAAATTTCCAAAAATCGGGTATTTTCTATAGTCCTAATGTTTCACAGGATTGTAGAAATAATATTCTTAATGTCAATTTACCACTTAGGGGAGGTAAGTATTTGGGTCTACCATCACTCATTGGAAGAAATAAGAAATAGATTTTTCAATTTCTAAAAGATAGGATGTGGAAGAAGGTGAATGATTGGACGAATAAGATGCTTTCTAGAGTAGGGAAGGAGATTTTGATAAAATTTATTGCTCAGGCCCTACCGGCTTATTGTATGAATGTGTTTCAATTGCCTTTATATTTATGTGATGAACTTCAGAAGATAATGAATAGCTATTAGTGGGGAAATTCAGGAGTTGGTGCTAAAGGTATTCATTGGTATGTATGGGATAGGATGTGTCAGTCCAAGAAGAATGGAGTTATGGGGTTTCGTGATTTACACTGCTTTAATATAAGCATGCTTGGCAAGCAGGGGTGGTGACTTTTAAGTGGTACTAACACTCTTCTATTTAGGATTCTCAAATCTAAATATTTCCTTCAAAGGGATTTTTTGGAAGCTGGGGTTAGACATAATCCTAGCTACACGTGGAGAAGTGTGTTGTTTGCTAAGGATGTTTTGAAGAAAGGAGTGAGGTGGAAAGTGGGTAATGAGAGGACAATTAGGGTAGGTGTGGATCCATGGATACCTAGAGATGGGGATTTTTGGGTGGAAGATGGAACAACTTTTGTAAGTCCTATGTTAAAAGTGTGTGAGTTATTTACGGGAGATGGGAGGGCATGGGATATGGAGAAGGTGATGGGAATGTTTAGTCTTAGAGATATTAGGGATATTCTTGCAATTCCAATTAGGTGGGGTGAGAGTGAGGATAGTTGGGTTTGGCATTTTGATAAAAAAGGGAGGTATATAGTGAAGTCTTGTTATCATGTAGCATTGAAAACTTTGGGTAGAGGTGGTGAGGTAGAAGAGGGTGATTTTTGGGGGAAATTATATGATATTTTTTCATCTCCAAAGGTAAAGATTTCATGTGGAGAGCTCTTAAAGGAATTTAACTAACTAAGGTAAAACTAACTAGAAGAGGAATATAAGTTGATGATAAATGCCATTGTGGGGAGGTGGAGGATGTCAATCATTGTTTGGTGGGGTGTAAGAGGGCGAGAGAGGTGTGGGAGTTAGGTGATTATTTGATTGCTAACCTAGCTCCTTCTTTTCGAGAGTTTTCTTGCAGGTACTAAATGCGAACAATGGAGAAAAAATATCAAAATTTACAATAATAGCATGGAAGATATGGGAGAGAAGAAACAAAGACTTATGGCAAAATCAATTCCCTACGGCGATGGTAACTTGGCAGCTTGCAATGGATCACCTACACAATTAAACTTTGGAACAAGAACAAAAATGACAGCAGCAGATTTTGTCTTCCAGCAGCAATAGTGGCCCAGCAGTAAGTCGTTTTATAGCTGCTGGTCACAGACAAAATGTAGTGGACAGCTTGGATGAATGGCATACTTTCGTCGACTGTGCAACATTCCAGAATATAGGAACTTCGGGTTTTGGCATTATCGTTGAGAGCCTTGAAAGCCATTTTCAAACATGCAATTTCTGGATTATTTGATGGTCTACATTCAGCATTAGTGACGGAGGCTTTAGCGGTCCGACAGGCTCTTACTAGGACAGCTCACAATATGCAAAACTTAGGTAGCATCTTCACTGATTCTCAACTTGTGGTGATTGCCCTTAAATCACACTAATTTGATTAGTTAGAGTTTGGTGGAATTATCAAGGATTGCCAATTAATTTTGGAAAGTAATTCTAATCTTTCTGTTGTTTGGATTAATCGATGAGGAACTATAGGAGCTCATGTACTTGCTAGAGTGTCTTGTAATTTCTCTCATTTGAAAGTTTGGGATTCTATCCCACCTTGTTCAATTCATTTATATGGTTAATGGAAATTTCATTGCCTTTAAAAAAACTAATAATTTATATTATGCAAGAATAATTTATTAATATAAAATATAATGGTCATAAGAATCACAATGATAACGATGTTCAGTTCAATTACTTTATTTATTATTATGATGATATTCATACAAACTTAAAGCATTTTACTAATCCACTTCAAGTCAGAAGATATAAAATTGTTACGGGCAATAAACAATTCAAGAGAATTTCCTCTAAACTCTCTTGAAGATTTAAACATAAAAGTAGAAAAAAACAACAACAACGTAGCATCAACTTAATTTATGTTAAACATGTAAATCTATAAAGATTTTATATAATTTTATACAAATTAGAAGGGTAAAAGTCTCTTTTTTTGATATGGTTTTAAGTTTTATTTTATTATTTTAAATTATTAATTTTTTAATATTAAAAACTTTTTAAAATAATTTTCTATTAAATTTATGTCAAAAATGTTAATATAACATAATTAACAATCGTGCACTTACAATATTTATATAGAAATAGTTATATGTACAAAGTCAATAACATGAGATGCATTAAATGTACTTGAAAAATTCTTAATAGAATTTTATAAATAGAATTAATATTTATTAATTTAAATAAAAATAATATTTAAAATAAATAAATCTATTTAATTGTTTTTGTACTTTCGCCTATAGTGTGAGTAAAGGATATGACATTATTGTGATAAACCTGAAATTATAACAATAATGAAAAACAAACTTTACCAACTCAACATTATATTTCATCCAAAACAGATCTTAGGACATTAAAATGGACATCAAGCATGAATATTATGGTTGTCTGCCATTGTATTAGACCAATAATGGAATGTAATTCAGCATTATGGATTTGAATAATAATACTAATAATGTAACACCCCCTTACCGTAGGGTACGCACCGAGACGCCCGTAGGTCATTCCGGTATATATCCTATGATAAGGGAGCGCTACGTGCAATCACTACAGTTACTCCACATGGCATCACAT
>JANZXP010089407.1:0-23616 GCA_027576715.1 Erythroxylum flavicans
TTACTATCAAGTCACATACTTGATGACATAAGCCTAATACTATTTATGGAATGTAAATCACATTACATAAACAATATGCATGCATATTTAAAAGAATAGCTCATAATATATTATTAATAAGTCAGAATGTCAGTACAAAAGTCACATATGACTATTATTAGCTTAGGGCACACTACTAACAGCCCTTAGTGCACAAAACAACCAGTTGGTATGATCGCTGGGAACCTTTGGTAAGGAAAACAACCCGTTGATGCAATCATTGGGCACTTCTGATGAGAAAATTGCTTGTTGTCATGGTCATTGGGCACCTTTAGTGCGAAAACAACTAGTTGATATGGTCGATGGGAACCTTCGATAAGCAAAAAAACTCGTTCATACAGTCGCTGGGAACTTTCAGTGAGAAAACTTCTCATTCGCACATCTCTGGTGGGTAAACTAACCCGCTGGCATAGTTGCAAGACACCTTCAGTGAGAAAACAATTCATGGGCACATCTTTGCTAGCCAAAATAGTCAGTTAACACAATCGTTGGGCACTTTTGGTGAGAAAACAACCTAATGTAACAGTCGCTGCACAACTTCATTGAGAAAATACACAGTTGGCATGGTCGATGGGTACCTTCAGTGAGTAAACCAACCTATTGGCATGGTCGCTCGGCACCTTCGGTGAGGAAAGCAACCAGTTGGCTTAATTGTTGAGCAATTTTGGTGAGAAACCAGCACGTTGGCAAATTTTTGGTGGGCAAAACAACTAGTTGGCATAGCCGTTGGGCACCTTCGGTGAGAAAAATAACCCTTTAACATAGTCACTAGGCACTTTCAGTGTGTAAATAGCCCATTGTAACGGTCACTGGGCACCTTTGGCGAGAAAACAGCCTATTTTAATGATCACTAGGCAGTTTTGGTGAGAAAATAACCAGTTAGATTAGCCATTGGGAACCTTAATTGACAAAAACAACCCTTTGGCATAGTTGTTTGGCACCTTTAATGAGCAAAACAACCCTTTGGTATGATCATTGGGCACATTCGGCTAGGAAGACAACCCATTGACATGATCATTAAGCACCTTTGGCAAGCAAAACAATCCGTTAGCATGATCGTTGGGCTCTTTCGGCGAGCAAAACAACTCATTGACGTAATCATTAGGCATTTTCGCTGAGAAAATTGCCCATGACACCGTTGCTAGGCACCTTCAATGAGAAAACAACTAGTTAACATGGTCACTGGGCACCTTCGGTGAGTAAAACAACCAATTCACATAGTTTCTGGGCACTTTCATTGAATAAACAACCCATTGGCACATCTTTGTTAGGAAAAAAACTTGCTGGCGTGGTTGCTGGGCATTTTAGGTGAAAAAATAGTTCGTGGGCAAAATAATTAGTTGGCGTTGTCAATGGGAACTTTTGGTGAGCAAAACAATCCGTTGACACAGTCGTTGGGCACTTTTGGTGAGAAAAGATCCCATTGTAATAGTCATTGTCCAGTTTGGGTAAGAAAACAACCAGTTGCGATGGCCGCTGGGCACCTTAGATGAGTAAAACAACTATTTGGCATGACCGCAGGGCACCTTAGGTGAGCAAAACAACCAGTTGACATGATCATTGGGCACTTTTGAGGAGCAAACAAGCTAGTGGCAAATCTTTGGTGGGTGAAACAACCGGTTGGCTTGGTCGTTGGGCACCTTTGGTGAGCAAAACAACCCATTAACACACTCACTGGGCACTTTTGGTGAGCAAACAACTTATTGTAACGGTCACTGGGCACTTTTGGCAAGAAAACAACCCATTGTAACAGTTACTGGGCTACTTTGATGGGAAAACATCCAATTGGCTTGATCATTGGGCACCTCCGATGAGCAAAACAACCCTTTGGCCTAGTTGCTAGGCATCTTCAGTAAGTAAAACAACCCTTTGGTGTAGTTGTTGGGCACCTTTAGTGAGCAAAAAAACTAGTTGGCATAATCGTCGGGCACTAACGGTGAGAAAGTTACCCATTGGCATGGTCGCTGGGCACCTTTGATGAGAAAAAATAGTTGACATGGTCACTGGGCACATTCGATGAGGAAAACAACTTCGATGGGTAGGCACCTTTAGTGAGGAAAATAACTCGTTGACAAAGTAAATGGGAAAATTCAATGAGAAAATAACCCATTGTAACGGTTACTGGGAAGCTTCGATGAGAAAATAACCGGTTAGCATCGTCATTGGGCACCTTTGGTGAGCAAAAGAACCCATGGCATAGTTGTTGGGGATCTTTGGTGAGCAAAACAACTAGTTGGCATGATCGCTGGGCACTTTTGGTGAGGAAAACAACTCGTTGATACAATCGTTGGGTAGTTTCGATAAGAAAACTGCAAATTGGCATGGTCATTGGGCACCTTTGGAGAGAGAACAACTAGTTGATATGGTTGCTGGGCAATTTTCATGAGCAAAACAACCAGTTCACATAGTCGCTAGGTACTTTCGGTGAGAAAACAACCTATTGGCACATCTTTGGTGGGCAAAAGAATCGGTTGGTATGGTTGTTAGGCATCTTCAATGGGAAAACATTTCGTAGGCACATCTTTGGTCGGAAAAACAACAAGTTGGCATAGCTGTTGGGCACCTTTGGTTAGAAAACAAACTGTTGGCACATCTTTGGTGTGCAAAACTGTTAGTTGACACAGTCACTGGACACTTTTGTTGAAACAACAACCTATTTTAACAGTTGGTATGTAACTTTGGTGAGAAAAGAACCAGTTGGCAAGGTTGCTGGCCACCTGCGGTGAGCAAAAAGACCTGTTGGCATAGTTGTTGGGCATCTTCGATGAACAAAACAGCCAATTCATATGATCACTAAGCAGCTTCGGTGAGAAAACAGCTCGTTGGCAAATATTTGGTAGCAAAACAACTAGTTGGTGTGGTCACTAGGCACATTTTGCAACAAAACAACCAGTTGACATAGTCACTGAGAATTTTCAGTGAGGAAACAGTCCATTGTAACAGTTGCTAAGCACCTTTGGTGAGTAAACAGTTCATTGTAATGGTTGCTGGGTAGCTTCAATGAGGAAACAACCAGTTGGCATAGTCACTGGACACCTTCGATGAGCAAAACAATCCATTGGCATGATTACTGGGCACCTTTGGTTAGCAAAACAACAAGTTAGCATGATCGTTGGGCGCCTTCGGTGAGGAAAATAACCCATTGACATAATCACTGGGCAATTTCACTTAGAAATTTGCCCTTTTGTACCATTGCTAGGCACCTTCGACGAGCAAAACAGCCCGTTGACATAGTCACTGGGCACTTTCGGTGAGTAAACAGCCCGTTGTAACAACCACTGGGCAGTTTCAATGAGAAAAGAACTAGTTGGCTTGGTCATTGGGCCCATTCGGTGAGCAAAGCAACACTTTGGCATAGTTGCTGGGCATTTTTGGTGAGCAAAACAACAATTTGACATGATCATTGGGCACCTTTGGCACTGTTGTTAGGCACCTTTGATGAGAAAACAACTTGTTAACATGGTCATTGGGCACCTTCAGTGAGCAAAATGACCCATTCAAATAATCGCTGGCACTTTCATTAAGAAAACAATCCATTCGTACATCTTTGGTGGGTAAAACAACATGCTGGTATGGTTTCTAGGCACCTTTGGTGAGAAAACAGTCTATGGTCACATCTTTGCTGGGTAAAATAGTCAGTTAATATAGTCGCTGGGCACTTCTGGTGAGAAAACAATACATTCTAACAGTCACTGCATAACTTCAGTGAGAAAACAAACAGTTGGCATGGTCACTGGGCACCTACAGTGAGTAAACCAACCTGTTCGCATGGTTACTTGGCATCTTCAGTGAGGAAAACAACTAGTTGGCTTGATTGCTGAGTAACTTTATTGAGAAAATAGCCCGTTGGTAAATCTTTGGTGGGCAAAACAACTAGTTTCTATAGCCGCTGGACACCTTCGATGAGAAAAATAATCCGTTGACATAGTCACTGGGCACTTTCAATGAGTAAACAGCCCATTGTAACTATCGCTGGGCACCTTTAGTGAGAAAACAACCCATTGTAATGATCATTAGGTAGCTTCGTTGAGAAAACAACTAGTTGGATTAGTTGTTGAGCACCTTCGTTGACCAAAGTAAACCTTCAGCATAGTTGTTAAGTACCTTCAGTGACCAAAATAACCAGTTGGCGTGATCGTTGGGCACTCTCGATAAGGAAAACAACCCATTGACATGGTCATTGGACACCTTCAGTGAGCAAAACAATTTTTGGCATGATCATTGAGCTCTTTCGACAAGTGAAACAACACATTGACATAATCATTGGGCACTTTCGCTGAGAAAATTGCCCATTGACACCATTGCTAAGCACTTACGGCGAGAAAACAACTAGTTAACATGGTCAATAGGCATCTTCGACGAGCAAAACAACCAATTCACATAGTTGACACAGTCGCTGGGAACTTTCATTGAGACAACAGCCAATTTAGCAATTGGTGCATAGCTTTGGTGACAAAAGAACCAGTTGGCATAGTGGCTGGGTGTCGTCATTGAACAAAATGACTTATTGGCATAGTTGTTGGGCACCTTTGATGTGTAAAACAACCCGTTAATACAGTCACTAGGCAGTTTCAATGAGAAAATTGCCCACTGGCATGGTCTCTAGGCAGTTTCGATGAGAAAACAACTAGTTGATATAGTTGCTGGGCGATTTTGATGAGCAAAATGACCAGTTCATATAGTTGCTGGGTACTTTTGGCAAGAAAACAATCTATTGGCATATCTTTGGTGGGCAAAACAACCGATTGGTATGGTTGTTAGGCACCTTTAAGGGGAAAACAGTCTGTGGGCACATCTTTAGTGGGCAAAACAACTAGTTGGCAAGGTCGTTGGGCACCTTCAGTGGGAAAACAAACCGTTGGCACATCTTTGGTGGGCAAAACAGTCAGTTAACACAATATTTGGGCAGTTTCTCTAAGACAATAGCCCATTTTAACAATTGGTGCACAATTTTGATGAGAAAAGAACCAGTTGGCATGGTCGTTGGGCGTCTTCGGTGAGCAAAATGACCTGTTGACATAGTCGTTGGCCACCTTTGATGAACAAAACAACCAGTTCATGTGACCGTTGAGCAACTTTGGTGAGAAAATAGCCTGTTGGCAAATCTTTGGTGGCAAAACAACCAGTTGGCATGGTCACTGGGCACCTTTAGTCAGCAAAACAACTAGTCAATATAGTCCCTGGTGAGGAAATAGCCCATTGTAACACTTGCTGAGCACCTTTGGTGAGTAAACAACGAATTGTAACAGTTACTGGCAACTACGATGAGAAAACAACCAGTTGGCATAGTCGTTGGACACCTTTGGTGAGCAAAACAAGTTGTTGACATGATTGTTGGGCACCTTTGATTAACATAACATCAAGTTGGCATGATCGTTGGGCATCTTTAGTGAGGAAAATAACACGTTGGCACAATCACTGAGCAATTTCATCACGAAAATTGCCCTTTCACACTGTCGCTAGGAACTTTCGGCTAGTAAAACAACCCGTTGACACAGTCACTGAGCAGTTTTAGTGAGTAAACAGCCCATTGTAACACTCACTGGGCGGTTTCAATGAGAAAATAACTAGTTGGCATGGTCATTGGGCACCTTGGGTGAGCAAAGCAACACTTTGGCATAGTTTTTGGGCACCTTCAGTGAGCAAAACAACAATTTGGCATGATCACTGGCCACCTTTAGTAAGAAAAATGACTTGTTGACGCAATCACTGGGCACTTTCGTTAAGAAAATTGCCTTTTGGCATTGTTGCTAGGCACCTTCGATGAGAAAACAACTAGTTGACATGGTTGTTGGGCACCATCAGTGAGCAAAACAACCCATTTACATAATCGCTGGCACTTTCATTGAGAAAACAACCCATTCGCACATCTTTGGTGGGTAAAACAACATGCTAGTACGGTTGCTAGCACCTTCGATGAGAAAATAGTTCATGGGCACATCTTTATTGGGCAACATAGTCAGTTAACATAGTCGCTGGACAATTTTGATAAGAAAACAACCAATTGTAATAGTCGCCACACAGCTTCAGTCTGAAAACATAGTTGCTGGGCACCTTCATTGAGGAAAACAACTAGTTGGCTTGATCACTGAGTAACTTTGATGAGAAAATAGACTATTGGAAAATCTTTGGTGGGTAAGACAACCAGTTGGAATAGTCGTTAGACAACTTCGATGAGCAAAATAACCTATTAACATAGTCATTGGAAACTTTCAGTGAGTAAACAACCCATTGTAGTGGTCCTTGGGCACCTTTGGTGAGAAAACAACCCATTATAATGGTCACTAGGTAGCTTTGATTAGAAAACAACTAGTTGGATTGGTTGTTGGGCAACTTCGATGACCAAAACAACCCTTTGGCATAGTTGCTAGGTACCATCAGAGAGCAAAACAACCAGTAGACATAATCGTTGGGCACGTTCGATGAGGAAAACAACCCGTTGACATAATCATTAGGCACCTTCAGTGAGCAAAACAATCCATTAGCATGATCGCTAGGTTCATTCAGTGAGCACAAAATCCTATTAACATAATCATTAGGCACTTTCGTTGAGAAAATTGCCCATTGACATCATTGTTAGGCACCTTTGGTGAGAAAACAACTAGTTGACATGTTCACTAGGCACCTTTGGTGAGCAAAACAACCAATTCACATATTTGCTCTGCACTTTCGTTGAAAAAACAACCCATTGCCACATCTTTGGTGGGAAAAGTAACCTGCTGGTGTGGTTATTGGGCACCTTAGGTGAGAAAATAGTTCGTGAACAAAACAATCAGTTGGCATGGAGAATGGGCACTTTGAGTGAGTAAAACAACCCGTTGACTCAGTTTTTGCGTAGTTTTGGAGAGGAAAACGAACCCTTGATAAAGTCACCAGGCGCATTCGATGAGAAAATAATCGATTGTAACAGTCACTGGGCAGCTTCGATGAGAAAATAACTAGTTGGAATCGTCATTGGGCACCTTCAGTGAGCAAAACAACCCCTTGGTATAGTTGTTGGGCATCTTCGGTGAGCAAAATAACTAGTTGGCACGGTCACTGGATAATTTCAATGAGAAAATTGCCCACTAGCATGGTCTCTGGGCAAATTTAGTGAGAAAACAACTAGTTAATATGGTTGCTGGGCAATTTTGATGAGCAAAACAACCTGTTCACATAGTCGTTGGGTACTTTCGGCAAGAAAACAACCCATCAGAACAACTTTGGCGAGCAAAACAACTGGCTGGTATGGTTGCTAGGCACCTTCAATGGGAAAACAATCCGTGGGCATATCTTTGGTGGGCAAAACAACTAGTTGGCACGACCATTGGCCACCTTCAGTGAGAAAACAAAACGTTGGCACATCTTTGGTGGGAAAAATAGTCAGTTGACACAATAACTAGGCACTTTTGTTGAGACAACAACCCATTTTAACAATTGGTGTGTAGCTTCGGTGAGAAAAGAACCAGTTGGCATCGTGGCTAGGCACCTTTGGTAAACAAAACCACCTGTTGGCATAGTTGTTGGGCACCTTTGATGTGTAAAACAACATATTGATACAATTACTAGGTAGTTTCAATGACAAAATTGCCCATTGGCATGGTTTCTTGGCACCTTCGGTGAGAAAACAACTAGTTGATATGGTCACTGGGCAATTTTGATGAGCAAAACAACCCGTTCACATAGTCGTTGTGTTTTTTCTATAAAAAAACAACCAATTAGCACATCATTGGTAGGCAAAACAACTGGCTGGTATGGTTGCTAGGCATCTTCAATGGGAAAACAGTCCATGGGCACATCTTTAGTGGGTAAAAGAACCAGTTGGCATGGTCGTTGGGCACCTTCAGTAAGAAAATAAACCGTTGGTACATCTTTGGTGGCCAAAACAGTCAGTTGACACAATCATTGGGCGGTTTCGCTGAGAAAATAGCCCATTTTAAGAGTTGGTGCACAACTTCAGTGAGAAAAGAACCAATTGCCATGGTCGATGTGCACTTTAAGTGAGCAAAATAACCTATTAGCATAGTCATTGAGCACTTTCAATGAGCAAAACAACTAGTTCATATGACCGCTGAGCAACTTTAGTAAGAAAACAGCCCCTTGGTAAATCTTTTGGTGGCAAAACAACTAGTTGGCATGGTCACTAGGCACCTTTGGTCAGTAAAACAACCTGTTGACATAGTCACTGGGAATTTTCGGTGAGGAAACAACCCATCGTAATGGTTGCTGAGCACCTTTGATGAGTAAACAGCCTATTGTAATAATTACTGGGTAGCTTCGATGAGAAAACAACTAGTTGGCATGGTCGTTGGACATCTTTGGTGACCAAAATAATCTGTTGGCATGATTGTTGGGCACCTTCCGTTAGCAAAACAACAAGCTGTCATGATCATTGGGAACCTTCGGGTGAGGAAAATATCCC
This sequence comes from Erythroxylum flavicans, assembly GCA_027576715.1. Taxonomy (NCBI): domain Eukaryota; kingdom Viridiplantae; phylum Streptophyta; class Magnoliopsida; order Malpighiales; family Erythroxylaceae; genus Erythroxylum; species Erythroxylum flavicans. The sequence goes on from JANZXP010089407.1 coordinate 8,441, forward strand.
GTTGGCATAATTGCTAGACAATTTCACTAAGAAATTGCCCTTTTGCACCGTTGCTAGGCACCTTCGGTGAGTAAAACAACCTGTTGACACAATCATTGGGCACTTTCAAAGAGAAAACAACTCGTTAGCACATCTTTGGTGTTCAAAACAACCCGCTATTTCTGGGTACCTTCAGTGAGAAAACAATCTGTGGGCACATCTTTGGTGGGCAAAACAACTAGTTGACATGGTTGTTGGCGACCTTCAGTGACCAAAATAACCAGTTGGTAAGATCACTAGGCACCTTCCTTGGGCAAAATAATCATTTGACACAGTCGTTGGGCACTTTTGATGAGAAAACAACCCATTGTAATCGTCATTGCGTAGCTTCAGTGAGAAAACAACCAGTTGGCTTGGTTACTGGGCACCTTCAGTAAGCAAAACAACTCGTTCACACAGTCGTTAGGCACTTTCAGTGAGAAAACAACCCATTGGCACATCTTTGGTGTACAAAACAACCCGTTGGCATAGTTGCAGGACACGTTCGATGAGAAAATAATCTGTGGGTACATCATTGGTGAATAAAACAACTAATTGACACAGCAGTTAGGCACTTTTGGTGAGAAATATCTGATTATAACAGTCACTGTGCTACTTTGATGAGAAAACAATCATCTGGCATAGTCCCTGGGCACCTTCGATGAGCAAAACGACTTGTTGGCATGGTCACTAAGCACCTCCGGTGAGCAAAGCAACTAGTTGACATGATCGCTAAGTAGCTTTGGTGAAAACACAACCCGTTGGTAAATCTTTTATTGGCAAAACAACCAGTTGGCATGGTCATTATGCACCTGTGATGAGCAAAACAACCTGTTGACACAACCATTGAGCAATTTTGATGAGTAAATAGCTCATTGTGACTGTCCCTAGGTGGCTTAGATGAGAAAACAACCAGTTGGCGTGGTGATTGGGCACCTTCGATAAGCAAAACAACCCTTTAATGTAGTTGCTTGGCACCTTCGGTGAGCAAAACAACCAATCATCATGACCGTTGGGCTCCTTCGGTGAGGAAAACAACTCGTTGACATATTCACTGGGCACTATTGATGAGTATACATCCTATTGTAACGGTCACTGGGCATCTTTGATGACAAAACAACTAGTTGGCATGGCCGTTGGGCACCTTTAGTGGGCAAAACAATCCTTTGTAACGGTTACTAAGCAACTTGTTGATATGATCATTGGGTAATTTCGATGAGAAAATTGCCTATTGATATGGTCGCTAGGCACCTTCAGTGAGCAAGACAACCCATTCACATAGTCAGTAGGCACTTTTAGTCAGAAAATAACCTATTGACATAGTCACTGGGCACTTTTTGTGAGAAATAGCCTATTGGTAGGGTTGTTGGGCCCTTTAGGTGAGAAACCAACCTGCTGACATGGTCACTGGGGAACTTCGGTGGTAAAATGACTTATTGACATTGTAACTAGGCAACACCGGTGAGAAAACAACTAGTTAATATAGTCGCTGGGCAACTTCAATACACAAAAAACCTGTTCACAAAGTCACTAGGAACTTTCATTGATAAAATAACCCATTGGCACATCTTTGGTAGCCAAAAAAACCCGTTGGTGTGGTTACTGGGCAACTTCGCTGGAAAAACAATATGTAGGCACATCTTTGGTGTGCAAAACAACCAATTGGTATGGTCCCTAGGCACCTTTGGTGAGCGAAAGAAATCGTAGACACAGTCACTGGGCACTTTTGGTGAGAAAACAACCCATTGTAATCGTTACTAAGTAGTTTTGATGAGAAAATAACCAGTTCACATAGTCTTTATGCACCATTTGCGAGCAAAACAATCCTTTGACATGGTTGCTGGACACCTTCGGCGAGCAAAACAACCAATTTGCTTGATTGTTGTGCATATTTGATGAGGGAAACAACCTGTTGACACAATCGTTGGTATGATTACTATGCACCTTCAGTGAGAAACAGTTCGTGCACACATCTTTGGTGGGCAAAACAACTAGTTGACACAATTGTTGGGCACTTTTGGTGACAAAATAGCTCATTGTAACAGTCACTGTGTAGCTTCGGTAAGAAAACAACTAGTTGGCATGGTCGTTAGGCACCTTTTGTGAGCACAACGACTTCTTGCCATAGTTTTTGGGCACGTTTAGTGAGAGAAACAATCAGTTGGTTTGAACGCTGAGCAGCTCCGATAAAAAAATAGCCTGTTGGCAAATCTTTGGTAGGCAAAACAATCACTTGGTATGGTTGTTGGGCACCTTTGGTGAGTAAAATAACCCGTTGACACTGTCATTGGGCAATTTTGGTGAGTAGATAGTCCATTGTAATGGTCACTAGATAGCTTTGATGAGAAAACAACCAGTTGGCATGGTCATTGTGCACCTTTGGTGAGCAAAACAACCTTTCGTGTAGTTGCTGGGCACCTTCGGTGAGCAAAACAACCAATCGACATGATCGCTAGGCATCTTCGATGAGGAAAACAATTTGTTGACATAGTCACTGGGTGCTTTCAGTAAGTAAATAGCTCATTGCAACAGTCAATGGGCAGTTTTGATGACAAAATAACCAGTTGGCCTGGCCATTGGATACCTTCGATGGGCTAAACAATCCTTTACAATGGTCACTAAGCAACATGTTGACATGATCATTGGGTAATTTCGATGAGAAAATTGTTCATTGACATGGTAACTGGGCACCTTCGATGAGCAAAACCACGCATTCACATAGTCGCTCGGCACTTTCAGTGAGAAACAACCCATTGAGACAGTCACTGAGCACTTTTAGTGAGAAATAGCCTATTAGCAGGGTTGCTGGGCCTTTTAGGTCAGAGAACAACCTGTTGACATGGTCACTGGGCACCTTTGGCGAGAAAACAACCCATTCTAATAGTCTCTAGGCAACTTCAATGAAAAAATAACCAGTTGGCATAGTCATTGGACACCTTCGGTGACCAAAACAACCATTTAGAATAGTTGTTGGGCATCTTCCGTGAGCAAAACAGCCAGTTGACATGATCGTCTGGTACCTTTGGTGAGCAAAGTAAAATGTTGACTTTCGGTGAATAAAGAGCCCATTGCAACAGTCACTTGGCACCTTTGGTGAGAAAATAACCCATTATAACGGTCACTAAGCAGCATCGAGGAGAAAACAACTAGTTAGCATGGTCGTTGGGCACCTTTGGTAAGCAAAACAACCCATTGACATAGCTGCTGGGCACCTTTGAAGAGGAAAACAACTAATTGGAATGATCATTGGGGGCCTTCATTGAGGAAAACTACCTATTGACACAATTGTTAGACACTTTAATTGAAAAAATTGCCTATTGGCAAGGTCGTTGGGCATCTTTAGTGAGAAAACAACTAGTTGACATGGTCGTTGGGCACCTTTGGTGAGGAAAACAACCCATTGACACAATAGCTAGGCACTTTCGATGAATAAACAACCATTGTAACTATAACTAGCAATCTATGGTGAGAAAATAGCCTATTGTAATGGTCACTGAGTAGCTTTGATCAGAAAATAGCCAGGTGGCATAGTCGTTGGACACGTTCGATGAGCAAAACAACCTTTTGACATAGTTACGAGGTACTTTATGTTAGCAAAACAACCCTTTGGTGTAGTTGCTGGGCACCTTTGGTGAGCTGAACAACCAGTTAACATGATCGTTAAGCACCTTTGGTGAGCAAAACAACCCGTTGACACTTTCACTGGGCTCTTATGATTAGTAAATAGCTTATTGGAATGGTCACTGGGCACCTTCGGTGATAAAACAACCTATTGTAATGGTCACTAGGCTGTTCAATGTGAAAAAAAAATCAGTTCGCATGGTCATTGGACACCTTTGGTGACCAAAACAACCCTTTGGTATAGTTGTTAGGCACCTTTAGTGAGAAAAACAACCCGTTGGCATGATCGTGGACACCGTCATCGTCAGTGATGAAAACAACCTGTTGATATAGTCATTGGGCACTTTCGATGAGAAAATTGCTTGTTGGCACGGTCACTGGGCATCTTCGGTGGGAAAAAACTAGTTGAGATAGCCGTTGGGCACCTTCGGTGAGCAAAGCAACAAGTTCAAACAGTCATTGGGTGCTTTCAATGATAAAACAACCCATTGTCACATCTTTGGTGGGCAAAACAGCCTGTTAGCATGGTTAATGGGCACCTTCGATGAGAAAATAGTCTGTGAGTGCATCTTTTGTGGGCAAAACAACTAGTTGGCATAGTTATTGGGCATCTATGGTGAGTAAAACAACCCTTTGGCATAATTGATATTCACATTCGATGATTAAAACAAGGAGTTAGTATGATCATTGGGCACCTTCAGTGAGTAAAACAACCCATTGACACAATCATTGGGCACTTTCGTTGAGGAAACAATGCATTGGCACATCTTTGATGGGCAAAACAACTTGTTGGCATGGTTGTTGGGCACCTTTGATGAGAAAATAGTTCGTGGGCACATCTTTGGTAGGAAAAACAACTAGTTGGCATAGTCGATGGGCACTTTCGGTGAGCGAAACAAATGGTTGACACAGGCGTTGGGCCCTTTTAGTGAGAAAAAATACCATTGCAATGGTCACTGAGTTTCTTCGGTGAGAAAACAAACAGTTAGCATGGTCACTGGGCACCTTCGATGAGCAAAAAAACCCACAGGCATATTCACTGGTTACTTTACGTGAGCAAAATAATGGATTGCCATGATCATTGAATAGCTTGGGTAATAAAACAGCCCTTTGGTAAATCTGTAGTGGGCAAAACAACTAGTTGGCATGGTCAATATGGACCTTCGATGAGCAAAACAACTCGTTGACAGAGTTGCTAGGCACTTTCAGCTAGTATACAGCCCATTATAACAGTAGTTGGGCACCTTTGGTGAGAAATAGTCTATTGTAATGGTCACTGGATAGCTTCGATCAGAAAACAACAAGTTGGTATGGTCGTTGGGCACCTTCGGTGAACAAGACAACTCGTTAAACTAACTTTCAGTCAGTAAACAGGTTATTGTAACGATTGTTGGGCACCTTTGGTGAGAAAACAACCTATTAAGTTGGTTAACAGAAGGCTTCGATGAGAAAACAACCAATTGGTGTAGTTGTTGGACACCAAAGGTGACCAAAACAACCATTTGACATAGTTACTGTGTGCCTTTGGTGAGCAAAATAGTTAGTTGGCATGATTGTGAGGCACCTTCGATGAGGAAAACAACCAGTTGACATAGTCATTAGGCACTTTTGATGAGAAAATTAACTATTGGCAGGTTCACTGGGTACCTTTGGTGAGAAAAAGACTAGTTGGCATCCTCACTAGGTACCTTCGGTGAGCAAACCAACCCGTTCACACAATCGCTATGCACTTTCAATGAGAAAACAATCCATTGCCACATCTTTAGTGGACAAAACAGTCCGCTAGCATAGTTAATGGGCAACTTTGGTCACCGGGCACCTTTGGTGAGAAAACATGACATTATAATGATCTCTAAACAGCTTCGAAGAGAAAACAACCAATTGGCATGGTCGTTAGGCTCCTTTGATGAGCAAAACAACCCATTGGAATAGTTACTGGGCACTTTTGGTGAGTTAAACGACTAGTTGGCATGATCGTTGGGCATATTCAGTGAGGAAAATAACTCATTGACATAATTGTTGGGCACTTTTGCTGAGAAAATTGCCCATTGGTAAGGTCGCTGGGCATCTTGATGAGAAAAAAACTAGTTGGCATGGTTGGCGGGCACCTTTGGTCAATAAAACAACCCATTGACAAAGTTGGTGGGCATTTTCAATGAGTAAACAGCCTATTATAATGATAGCTATGCATCTTTGGTAAGAAAATAGGCCATTGTAATGGTCACTGGGCAGCTTCGACCAAAAAACAACCAATTGGCATAATTGCTGGGCACTTTAGGTGAGCAAAACAACCAGTTGGAATGGTCGCCAAGTGCCTTTGGTGAGCAAAACAACCTGTACACATTGTCACTGGGCAGTTTTGTTGAGTAAACAAACCATTATAAAGGTCACTAGGTAACTTTATTGAGCAAACAACCCATTGTAAAAAGCCCTATGCAGCTTCAATGAGGAAAAAACCAGTTTGTATGGTCGTTAGATACCTTCAGTGACAAAAACAACCCTTTGGCATAGTTGTTGGGAATCATCAATGAGCAAAACAACCCTTTGGTATGATCATGGGCACCTTTGGTGAGGAAAATAACCTGTTGACATGGTAGTTGGGCACTTTCAATGAGAAAATTGCCAGTTAGCGCGGTTGCTAGGCACCTTCGTTGGTAAAAAACTAGTTGAGATGGCTGTTGGGCACCTTTGATGAGTAAAACAACCCATTCACACAGTCGTTAGGCACTTTCAGTGGGAAAACAACCCATTGCCTGCTAGTATGGTTGATGGGCACCCTCAGTGAGAAAATAGTCTGTGGGGGCATCTTTGCTGGGCAAAAGAACAAGTTGGCATGGTCATTGGGAACCTTCGTTGACCAAAACAACCCTTTGGCATAATTAATATTCACCTTTGGTGAGCAAAACAACCAGTTTGCGTAAGCATTGGGCACCTTTGGTAAGGAAAACAACCCATTGACACAATCTCTGGGCACTTTCACTAAGAAAACAACCTATTGGCACATCTTTGTTAGGCAAAACAAATCGCTGGCATGGTTATTGGGAACCTTCAGTTAGAAAATAGTTCTTGGGCACATCATTAGTGGGAAAAACAACTAGTTGGCATAGTCAATGTGCACTTTCAGTGAGCAAAACAACTTGTTGACACAGTCACTAGGTATTTTTGGGTAGAAAAGAGGCCAATGCAATTGTCACTATATGGCTTCGATGAGAAAACAACTAGTAGGAATGGTATCTTAGGTGAGCAAACCAACCAGTTGGCATGGTCGCAGGGCACCTTAGGTAAGGAAAACCATCATGTATCATGATCATTGAGCAGCTTCGGTAAGAGAATAGTCCGTTGGCAAATCTTTCGTGGACAAAAGAACCAGTTGGCATGGTCGCTAGGCACCTTCGGTGAACAAAACAACCTATTGACCGAATCATCGGGCTTTTTTGATGAGTAAATAGCCCATTGCAACTGTAGCTAGGCACCTTTGGTAAGAAAATGGACGATTGTAATGGTCACTAGGTAGCTTCGATAAAAAAGACCAGTTGACATGGTGGTTGGGCCTTTGATGAGCAAAACAACCCATTCATATAGTCAAAGGGCACTTTCAGTGAGAAAACATTGCCACATCTTTGGTGGGCAAACCAGCCAGTTGACACGGTTAATGGGCAAAACAACCAGTTGGCATGGTTGCTGGGCACCTATGGTGAGCAAAACAAAACATTGACAAAGTCACTGGGCACCTTTGGTGAGTAAATAGCCCATTGTAATGGTCGCTGGGCACCTTTGGTGAGAAAATATCACACTGTAATGGTCTCTAAGCAGCTTCGATGAGAAAATAACTAATTGGAATGGTCGCTGGACACCTTTGTTGAGCAAAACAACCTATTGGAATAGTTGTTTGGAGCCTTTGGTGAGAAAAACAACTATTTGGCATCATCATCAGGTGCATTCAGTGAAGAAAACAATCCATTGGCCCAATTGTTGGGCACTTTCGCTGAGAAAATTATCTACTGGCAAGGTTAGTGGGCACCTTCGGTGAAAAAATAACTAGTTGGCATGGTCGTTGGGCACCTTGAGTGAGCAAAACAACCCGTTGATACAATCATCAGCCACTTTCGATGACTAAATAGCTCATTGTAATGGTTGCTAGGCACCTTCAGTGTGTAGAACAACGAGTTGTGATTGTTGTAGGGCGCATTTGGTGAGCAAAACAACTTGTTGACACTATCACTGGGCACTTTCAGTGAGTTAATAACCCATTGTAACAGTCACTGGCACCTTTGGTGAGAAAACAACCCATTACAATGGTCACTGGGTAGCTTTAATGAGAAAATAACCAGTTGGCATGGTTGTTTTGCAACTTCGGTGACCAAAACAACCATTTGACATAGTTACTGGGCACCTTCAGTGAGTAAAACAACCAGCTGGCATTATCAGTGGGCACCTTCAGAGAGGAAAATAACCCGTTGACACAGTCGTTGGGCACTTTCACTGAGAAAATGCCCCATTGACAAGGTCTCCGAGCAACTTCGATGAAAAAACAACTAGTTGAAATAGTTGCTGGACACCTACTTTGAGCAAAAACAACCCTTCTACATAGTCGTTGGGCATTTTCATTGAGGAAACAAACCCTTGGCATATCTTTGGTGGGCAAAACAAATCAATGGCATGGTTGTTGGGCACCTTTGGTGAGAAAACAGTTATTAGGCACAAATTTGGTGGGAAAAACAACTAGTTGGCATGGTCGATGGGCACTTTTAGTGAGGAAAACAACCCGTTCACACAGTCAATAAGCACTTTTGGAAAGAAAAGAGCCTGTTGCAATGGTTGCTATACAACTTTAGTGAGAAAACAAACAGTTGGCAAGGTCGCTAGATATTTTTGGTGAGCAAAACAACCTGTTGTCTAGGTCACTGGGCACCTTAGGCGAGAAAAATAAGTAGATGGCATGACCATTGAGTAGCTTCGATGAGAAAATAGCCTGTTGGCAATTCTTTGGTGAAAAACAACTAGTATATATTGACACTGGGCCCTTTTGGTGAGCAAAACAACCTATTGAAAGAGTCACTTGGCACTTTCAATGAGTAAATAGCCCTTTGTAAAGGTAAGTAGGCAACTTTGGTGAGAAAATAGCCCATTATAAGGGTCACTGGGCAGCTTCGATCAAAAAACAGCCAATTGGCATAGTCATTGGGCATGTTCTGTGGGCAAAACAACTCACTAGTATGGTTATTGGGCACCTTCGGTGAGAAAACAGATTGTGGGCACAACTTTGGTAGGAAAAACAACTAGTTGGCATGGTCGATGGGCACTTTTGGTAAGGAAAACATCCCGTTGACACAGTGGTTGGGCACGTTTGGAGTGAAAAGAGCCCATTGCATTGGCTGCTTTGTAGCTTCGGTGAGAAAATAGATATTTGGCAAGGTCACTAGGCATTTTGACGAGTAAAATAACCTGTTGGCACGATCTCTGGGCACTTGAGGTGGGCAAAGCAAGCAGTTGACATGATTGTTGCATAGCTTCAGTGAGAACACAACCTGTTAGCAAATCTTTGGTGGGAAAAATAATCAGTTTGTATGGTCGCTGGGAACCTTTGGTGAGCAAAACAACCTATTGACAGAGTCATGTGGCACTTTCCGTGAGTAAATAGCCCATTGTAAAGGTAGCTAGGCAACGTTATTGAGAAAACAACCTAATGTAACAGTTAATGGATAGCATCGATTAGAAAATAACTAGTTGGCATGGTCTTTGGGCACCTTTGTTGAGCGAAATAACCGTTTGACCTAGTTGTTGGCCACCTTCAGTGAGAAAAATAGCCCTTTCGCGTGGTTGCTACGCACCTTCGGTGAGTCAAACAACCAATTGACATAGTCGCTAGGCACCTTCAGTGAGCCAAACAATCCGTTGCATTGTCACTGGGCACTTTTAGTGAGTAAATAGTTGTTGGGCAGCTTTCTTGAGAAAACAGCCCATTGTAATAGTGACTGGGTAGGTTCGATGAGAAAACAATCAATTGGCATGGTCGTTGGATAACTTCAGTGACCAAAACAAGCATTTAGCATAATTACTGGGCATCTTCAGGGAGCAAAACAAATAGTTGGCATGATTACAGGGCACCTTCGGTAAGGAAAACAACACGTTGACATAGTCGTTGGACATTTTTAGTGAGATAATTACCTATAGGAACAGTTGCTGGGCACATGCGGTGAGAAAACAACTAGTTTACATGATTGCTGGGCACCTTCAGTGAGCAAAACAACTCGTTCACACAGTCGTTGGGCACATTCAGTGAGAAAACAACCTATTGGCCCATCTTTAGTGTACAAAACGACGCGTTGGCATGGATACTAGGCACCTTTGGTGAGAAAACAGCCTATAGTCACATCTTTAGTAGGCAAGTTAACCCATTGGAATTGTCGTTGGGCACTTGTGGTTACCAAAACAACTACTTGCTATGATCGCTAGGCACCTTTGGTGAAGAAAATAACCTGTTGGCACTATTGTTGGGCACGTTCAGTGAGAAAACTGTTGGATCACCTATGGCCTGGGAATTCATAATACGCAGCAGAATGGACCATAGGACTTTGTGTCTTATGCCTTGGTTAGCTGAAACTACACAACGAGAAGTGTAACTGAAATTTCACAACATTTACAGAATTACCTCTTGATGCGTATTGGGATTTATTTTTATATTTCTTAACTTTGCGGCTCACAAATGTCCTCTACCAGTATCCATACGAAGATGAATGATTCGCGTAGTAGCTGATGTGTGCTAGCACATTCTAAAACACTTTTAGAATGCCATATAATTTTTCTCTCGGCAAAAAGAATGAGTGGCTAGGTCTAAGTGGCTAGGGTTTTTCGTATATCTTCTAATGAGACATAAGTTCTCTATTTATAGAGAAACTCTAATCCCTATTCCTATTAGGAATAAGAATATCATAATCCTAAACCCATTAGGATTATGGAAGCCTAATAAGTTTTGGCCCATATTATATCTCATAGACTAAAAGCCCGACAACTTAATTCAATCTAACCTAATAAATATATCCATATATATTTATTCATTGCCTAATAAATTAGGCCCAAGAGAATAAGCCCAAATCACATCACTCTTTTTGTGCAGCCCTGTAGGCTTATTTGATGTTGACATTGGACTTGATCACACTTTAAGGCCCATAATTCATAAATGGCCTCTAGCAAGACATTATGACTACCTAAATCAAATGAGGATTAGTAATTAGATTTAACCTGTAACCTTGGTTACAAACTCAGTCCCTTTGTAACACGATATCAAGATTAATCACAAGGCATGGTACATGTCAACCTTTAATTAATCATAGTTTCTTGATTTCGTAGTTGACCGACTATAACAAATGACATTGATGACTCCTTATCAATTCATTTGAGCACGGCCATGCATTTCCTCATTCATATTTATCAAGAGACCCAAATGATATCTCTCTCATTTAAGAGAGGTACAAATTCCATCTACGTCATTCACATCCCTCCGCATGATTCATTTAGTGTCCAATATAAGACTACTTATTGTCCGGTTAAAGATAACTTAGTCTCATGTCAAAACACTTAATTCCTCATGTAGGGAACTATGGTGACTTCAGATCAAAGGACTAAAGTCAAACAATATTGAGAATCTCTAATGAAATGAAACCATGTAATGTTCTCTTTATGGGTCGGTCCAATATATATTCTCTAACATATATCTATGTATCTAATTTGATAACTCATATCCATGATTAGAAAAACGTGATCATCAATCAAAACACATACTAGACTTAATTCATTATTGTTCCACTAATAATGATTGACCAGGGACAGTTTAGAATAGTATTATAATGCTTATGGTTTTACTATCAAGTCGCGTATTTGGTGACATAAGCCTAATACTATTTATGGAATGTAAATCATGTTACATAAACAATATACATGCATCTATGAAAGAATACCTCATAATATATAAATAATAAGTTAGAATGTCAGTGCAAAAGTCATATATGACCATTGGCCTAGGGCACACTACTAGCCATCTCCCACTTGCACTAGGCATAATCGCTCAAATATCTAACACCCATAGACCTTGTATGACTCTCATGCTTAGGCTGTGGAAGAGGCTTAGTAAGTGGATCGACAATGTTGTCATTTGTACCTACTTTGCATATCTTTATGTCTCCTCTCCCAATGATCTCTCTAATTAGATGGAAACATCTGAGTTTGTATTTGGATCTATGATGTGAGTTTGGTTCCTTAGCCTGTGATATAGCCCCATTATTATCACAATAAAGGTCTATAGGACTTGCAATACTAGGAACAACTCCAAGCTTAGTGATGAACTTCCTGATCCATACAACTTCCTTAGCTACGTCCGAGGCAGCAATGTACTCAGTTTTAGTTGTAGAATCATCAACAGTGTCTTGCTTTGAACTCTTCCAGCTCACTGCACCTCCATTCAAACATAACACAAACCCTGATTGCGATCTAAAATCATCTATGTCAGACTGAAAACCAGCATCAGTGTAGCCATTTACAACTAGCTCTCCTTCAAGTCCTCTATAGACTAGGAACATATTCTTAGTTCTTCTCAAGTACTTAAGGATATTCTTAACTGCTATCTAGTGACTCTCACCATAACTAGACGGGTATCTACTTGTTATGCTCGAAGCATAAGAGACATCTGGTCGAGTGCATACTATGGCACACGTGATAGATCTAATTGCAGATGCATATGGAATCTTACTTATGCGCTCAAGCTCTTTACTTGAAGTAGGACAACCCTTCTTAGAAAGCTTGATTCCATATTACATAGGCAAAAAACCTCTCATGGAATCTTGCATACTGAACCTTTTCAGTACCTTATCTATGTATGTACTCTGACTTAGGCCTGTAAGCTTTCTTGATCTATCTCTATAGATCTTAATGCCTAAAATATAGGTAGCCTCACCTAAGTCTTTCATTGAGAAACGTTTCCTTAACCAAATCTTGACACTCAGTAAGGTCGGAATATCGTTTCCAATGAGCAATATATCATCAACATATAAAGCTAAGAAGACAACATTACTCCCCCAAAACTTTTTGTAAACACAAGTTTCATCTTCATTCTTGATGAATCCAAACTCTTTGACAACTTCTTCAAAACGAAGATTCCAGCTTCTCGATGCTTGCTTCAATCCATAAATGGATCTTTGAAGCTTGCACACCTTTTTAGAATTATTAGGATGGACAAAACCCTCAGGCTGTATCATATATACATCCTCAAGTAAATTTCCATTAAGGAAAGCTGTTTTGACATCCATTTGCCATATCTCATAATCATAGTATGCAGCTATGGCAATAAGAATTCTAATGGATTTGATCATGACTACTGGAGAAAATGTTTCATCATAATCAATTCCATGATGTCGATAACCTTTATCAATAAGTCTTGCTTTATAAGTGTGCACATTTTCATCCATGTCGAGTTTCTTCTTGAAAAACCACTTACATCCAATGATCTTCAAGCCATCAGACGGATAAATCAAAGTCCAAACTTGATTGTCATACATGGATTGCATCTCTGCTTTCATGGCCTCTAACCATTTAACAGATTCTAGACTTTCCATAGCTTCTTGGTAGGTTGTGGGCTCATTATGATCAATGAGCATCATATTATCATCATTAGTAACGAGAAATCCATATCTCTCGAGCTCATGACGAATACTATCAGATCTACGTAAGCCTTGTGTTGTTGAAGGCTGCTCATCAACAGTTTGTATGCTTGCTTCAATCTCCTTCTCAGGCTCAATGTCATTTTGTGGAACTTGAATTTCTTCAAGTTGTACCTTACTCCTATTGTTTCCTTTGGAAATAAATTTGTTATTAAGAAAAGACCATTTCAAGCAACAAACACTTTGTTCTCAGATGGGATGTAAAAGTAATATCCTTTAGTTTCCTTAAGATATCCCACAAATAAACATTTTTTAGATTTGAGTGCCAACTTGTCGACAGCAGGACGCTTCACATAAGCTTCACAACCCCAAATCTTTAGAAAAGATAGAGTAGGACATTTCCCAGTCCATAACTCATAAGGTGTCTTTTCTACAGCCTTTAAAGGAATACGGTTCAGTATTAATGCTATGGTTTCTAAAGCATAACCTAGAAAGACTTTGGAAGATCAGTTTGACTCATCATTGATCGAACCATGTCTAATAGAGTTCGATTTCTCCTTTGAGAAACACTATTCCATTGAGGAGTTCCTCTAGGAATCAATTGTGAAACGATTCCACAATCCTTAAGATGATCATCAAACTCTTGGCTTAAGTATTCACCTCTTCGATCAGATCGAAGGATTTTAATTTTCTTGCTAAGCTGACTTTGTACTTCATGCTTATACTCTTTGAACTTTTCAAAAGATTCAAATTTGTGCTTCGTTAGATAGACATAGCTATATCTACTGAAGTCATCTGAAAAAGTAATGAAATACAAATAACCTCCTCTGGCTGATATGCTAAAAGGACCATATACATCAGTATGTATAAGGCCTAATAGCTCATTGGCCCTTTCCCCTTTACCTGTAAAGGGGGCCTTTGTCATCTTGCCCAGTAAACAAGAATCACATGTCTCAAAAGAGTCAAAAGAATCAATGAATCCAGATTGATGGAGTCTTGATATGCATTTCTCATTTATACGGCCTAAGCGACAATGCGAGAGATAGGTTGGGTTCAAATCATCAGATTTCAACTTCTTGGTATTTATGTTATAGATAGACTCATTTGTAAAAGGCTCAGTGTCTAGAGTATAGATGCCATTTAATTGAAGTGCAATGCCATATAAAATGTCATTTTTATAAATGGAAATACTTTTATTCTCAATAGAAAATATAAATCCATCATTCTCTAAACAAAAAAAAGAAATAATATTCCTACTAATAGTAGGTACATAATAACAATTCCTAAGCTCTAAAATGAGTCCAATAGGTAAAGTGAGATCATAGGTCCCCACGGATAAAGCAGTAACTCTTGCTCCATTTCCCACGCACAGGTCGATCCCACCAGCAATCAATCTTCTAGTCCTTCTTGGATTCTGCACATTAGTATAAATGTGAGTTGCACCTTCAGTATCCAATACCCAAGATGTAGAAGGAGTAAAATTAACCTTTATAACAAACATACCTGAAGAAGTAGTCGCACTATTCTTCTTCTCTTTAAACTCTTCCAAATAGAGTTTGCAGTTCCTTTTCTGATGACCAGGTTCATTGCAATGAAAGCAAACTCCCTCCTTTGGTGCTTAGTCTTAGCTTTAGGCTTGGGCTTGGATTTGGGTACTTTACCTTTGCCCTTACCTATGCCCTTCTACTTGAAGCTCTTTCCTTTTTGAACAACAAAAACTTCATTGGTGGTCTTAACCTTTCCTTTCAAGTTCTCTTCAGCAATCTTGAGCATCCCATGCAATTCATCAATGGACTTCTCCATATTGTGCATATTGTAGTTAAGAATGAACTGATCATATTCATCAGTCAAAGATGCTAGAATAAGATCAGTTGCCAATTCTTG
>JANZXP010089474.1:0-23586 GCA_027576715.1 Erythroxylum flavicans
ATTCACTTTGTATTTCTATTGAATTTTATGTGTGAATTTTGGAATGAATATATGTGTTTCTTGTTGACAATGATAATATTATACTGGTGCCCTATATGACTATGGTTTTAGTTTTGTTCTTTGTTCAACAGGGGTTAATTTTATAAAAATAGGGAAAACTCTACTAAAATTTTTATAAAATCTAATTTACTTATATTTAACATTTTATTCCTATGCAGGAAAAGTGTATGGGCGTGGTACCTATACCCCGTGAACTATTTCTGTACACTCACACTAAAAAGCATGACATTGTGATATTCATCAACGATCGTTGTAGAGAAGTCAATGTATGTAAAATTTATTATTTAATAATAATAATGCTTAATAATTATCTCTTACTAATATATAAACATTGCTTTCTGATTGGACCAAATACAGTAAACCATTGAACGGCGGCCTCAGCAACTACCTTGAAGTAGTAGGTGGTAGGGATCGTTGTGGGAGGATATTCGTCTTAGGATCATTTATGAATACTTGTTATTCCCAATCCTCCACGTCTAGTACAGTAGCATCTACTAGGCAGACCAACAACAATAAAGTGGAAGCGCTTGAGAGCACAGTGCTGACATTGTCGACTTTGTTGCAACAGACGTTGGAACAGTTGCATCAGTTGCAACAATCGATGACAGCGCAACAACAGTCAATGCTGCTGTATGCTCAGCTCTGGCAGGAGATAAATGAATTGAAGAGTAAGGGCAGCACGTCATCGCACCAACCAGACGATCCACCATCTCCTGATTAGTAATGTAGTTTTGGTTATTTAGTTTGTATTACAGATTCTTATTATTTACAATGTAACGTTTTTATTATCAATTAAGATGTTTTAATTTTTAGTCATTAATCAAAATATCTATTTAACCAAATTAAATGTATATTATAAATATTTAATTGTTAAAATTATGCATCAACTATAATTTAAATATAATGACAATATATTTTTTTAAATTTAAGCAATAAATTTACCGACGGAAATAAACGTCTGTCGGTAACTTTCTAAATAACTTACCGACGGTAAAGGCTATATTCCGTTGGTAATTCATAAAATATACCGACGAATGTTAAATTCTGTCAATAATTGTTCAGCATATTTGCGAACGAAAAATATGTTACCATCGGTATATTTACCGACAGTCATAAATATTCCGTAGCTAAATTTACCTACGGTTAAAGAACTTACCATTGGTAAATTTAGCATTGGAAAATGTTTAACCATCGGCAAATTTACAGACGGAACACTTGTTACGGTTGGTACATTTTCGTTATATTTACCGACGGTTTATCATTTTCCAACTCTAAATTTACCGATGGTAAATTCTAGTACCGTTGGTAAATTTAGCTATGGTCGATTTTGTGATGTTTTTTTTCTATCGGTACATTCTGTCGGTAATATATGATACCGACGGAATATTTGTATTTTTTGTCAGTATTTTCTATTACAAAATGACAGCTTTCTTGTAATGTGCACAGCTGTGCATCAGCCGATACCATAGAATTTAATATAAAAGACAATTTTAGATGCAATTGGAGGAAAATGATAAACAAAGATGTTTTGAAACTCTCAAAGGCAGCTTAAGGGGCAATTTTGATTTAGAGGAGTGAGAAATATAAAGAGTTCATTGAAAGATCCATTGGAATACTAGATCAACCCTCTACATCGCAAGAATACTTGATAGAAGACAACTATGGAGATTTAGAATTATGATCTCATTGTTATCAATTCATTTGTCCTTCTATATAGGTTTGATTTTGTGTTAGATAATATGTAACTAAATGTCTTATTAGTATTTAGGCTAGATGAACCCTATGTTAATATTTTGATATAATTTGATTCTTTAATTAATGTAATTGATTGATTTATATATTGTGATTTGATATGTGTTTTATTTGTGTTTAAATAGATGCAGAATATTATATCATAATATGACTTCATACATAAAGATTGAGAAATCCTGTTTATGAATATATCTATCATAATTGGAAAAATTGATTGCAACCTTAGTGACTCTTTCGGGTTTAGGTCGAACCTAGTAGATGGATTCACAAATTAGTAAATCCTATAAACTTTAACCTGAGTAATTCGGTTAAAAACCTTAGGATTAGTTATTAATAGAATCAAGGTTAGCTATTAACATACCTTAGGAGCCTCCACAGTCCAATAAATGAACAAGACAATTGCATAATAAAAATCAATCTATTAAGAGTTAAGGGGGATTTGAAACCTAGATACTAATTTCCTAATATCGATAATTTATTAAGTTTTTCCTATAATTCTCTAATTAAATCTTGCTACTTGTTTATTTTACTTGCTTCAGTTTTATTTTTTAATTAAAAATCACAAGCAATTGATAGTCTATATAATTGAATAACGGCAATTACTAGTAATCATTATACTTGTGAGATTGACTTGTTCTTGCCAGATAGCTATGTCGTGGACTTGTAGTAATTCATAATTGACGCACGTAGAAAAAGTCAATCATCCTTTGACTTTGGATACCCAAAGTATCTCATATAGTGATTATTATATTTGATATTGCTAATGATCTATCTTAATCAAGGGTAGCTTAGATGGTAGCGATTAGATATAACAT
Source organism: Erythroxylum flavicans (assembly GCA_027576715.1). Classification (NCBI taxonomy): domain Eukaryota; kingdom Viridiplantae; phylum Streptophyta; class Magnoliopsida; order Malpighiales; family Erythroxylaceae; genus Erythroxylum; species Erythroxylum flavicans. The sequence goes on from JANZXP010089474.1 coordinate 2,628, forward strand.
AAATTATATAGAGATAGTTAAGTGATTAATATAAGATTTATCACTCTAAAGTGATTAGGAAGAATATTATATTATTCTCCATTAGTCTTGATTTGAGAAATCTTTAGCTAAGGTAGAATTTCACTTTGAAAATAATTTTTTATGTCATTAATAAAATCTATTACTAACAGTAGAAACTAATATGATTGAAATTAAATACAATAGATACTAATTCCATGTTCTATGTCTAAATTGAACATTGTATAATGTTATTGAATTATACAAAAAAAATAAGGCACAACAAGGTTAGTAATGATCACTTTGGCATTCATAATATTTTGGTGAACTTGATGCATTACTAAACACTAATCTTAATCTATAAATATAATTTTTTAATTTAAGAATTAAAAATAAATTTAAAAGAATTTAATTTTTCTAATCTTAAATATAATTTAGGGTTATAGTTTATATTCAATGCCAATATTTTTGGGAATCTACACAAAGAATGACTAAAGAAAGACAAGGTAATTTGATAAGAGAAACTTGATTTAAAGTTTGAGAAACTTTAATTCTAATTAAATTCTAATTAAAATTAGAATTAAAATTTAATTAAATTACTAAAAAATTAACATATTATTAATAGGTATAGGCTCTAAAGGAGCTAGCACTTCTTACTTGCTCCTCCCTACATCACTTGTTAAGTCCTCTCAATTAGTTCACCTGAATATCATTAAAGGTCGAAAGTTTATACCATTATTGTGGTGGCTATGAACATATTTTAAACATTAGTTTGAGGGTAAGTTTAAGAAAAGTATCAAACTTCATAATAAGGTTCGAATTTATGATTCATATTTTATTATATTTTATACATTAATCATGTTATAGATTAAATTGATCTTAACTTCTGAAAAATCTAACGAAAAATTTTTACTTTTCTTCCACTATATTCATGATTAGATCCTGCCTCAATTCTCCAACAAGAACACTTACAATGAATTCTTAAACAAAGAGGGTGAAGATTAAGATGTGAGCCTAATATAAGCAACACAAAGGCTCACTTTACATTTATTAATTTACGAATAATGAATAAAATTGAAAATTAAAAAATATGGGTTCTAATATTAGTGGTGATGTAAATAAAGGATGTAGATTGACTATAAAACTGGTAGATTAACTTAAAGCATGAAACTTCCGAATATTATATTAAGTAGATCTTACAACAAGGTAACCCTTTGGCTACATTTTAAAAATCATAGTTAAAAGTCAGCCTTTGGCAAGGCTTTTAAAAATCATCCACAATTTTGGCTAGAATTTTTAAAAGTGTAGCCAAAAGTGCACTTTTGGCTATTTTTTCAAAATCGTCCCTAAAAGTCGCAATATATACAAATGAGTAATTCAAGTTTTCATAAGAAATTAAATAAATATTAAATCAATCTTTAATGTTAATATCCTTTGATAAAATTAATTTTATTTGTATAAACTTAATAATTCATTATTTAAATTTTTTTATTGTACAAATAAATATTTATTTATTTTACATTAATTTTATATAATAAATAAATTTTATTTATATTCATATTAAGGATCAACATACAATGTCAAAAAGTTTGATATTTTATTTCTAATTTTTATAGTTATTTTTTTGAAAATTGAGATTGAAGAGATAAAGTTTTCGAAAAATCAAGTTTTGATAGATTTAATTCATTAAGTGGAAGTCAACAAATTAAAAAATAATTTCGTTTTGGACAATGAGCAATTGTTCCTAATGTAATTGACCCATACTTGGTTGGTCTTGCAAATTTGTTTTAACTTTAGATAAACACTAAAAGTTAATCAAAAGTGGCACTTTTGGTCATGTTTTTCAAAATTGTAGCTAAAAATCACACTTTTGGTTACTATTCTCAAAATTGTAGCTAAAAGTCTTAAAATTGTAACATTTTGAAAAACTTTTGCCTAGTGACACTTTAGTGAAAATCATCGCTAGAGGATAACCTTTGGGAGGATAACCTTTAGTGACCCTTTGGCTACGTTTTTAAAAGGTGTAGCCAAAAGTGGCACTTCTAGCTACATTTTTCAAAATCATAGTTAAAAGTCATGCTTTTAGCTAAGTTTCTGAAAAATCGTAGCTAAAAGTCTCAAAATCGTAACATTTGGATAACCTTTTTCTCAATGATCCTCCTTAATGTTGATCCTTTGAAAATATTCACCGAAGGGTCAACCTTTGGGAGGATCACCATTAGTGACCCTTTGGTGACAATTTTCAAAATTGTCACCAAAAGTGTTGGATTTTAGAACCAGAAACTAACTAAAATAGTATAGTAGAAAAGATGTAATGCAAAAGGCAATTTATTGATGTGCACTTTACATTGACGCTAAAGGTATAAATATATAGGCAATGAAATAACAAACTTAACTAATATCTCGGAAAACATTAAGCAAACAAATCAAAAATTTAAAAGTTTAAATCCTAACGGATAACAAATTTATCTTAATAGATAATTTTATCTGCTAATAAATAACAGATCTTATCTTTACTACTCTATCTTACTACTCCCAAATTTTATCACTGAACAAAGACTACATTTTTAGCAACTTTGAATCATTCTCCAACATTCCCTTTTGGTTCAAAATTGTAAGACTTTTCGAATTTGATGATGTACTTCCCCTTACCCTTCAATAGTTAGAGCTCATCTCTCCAGAATTCTTTTCATTGGATCACTTCTCTTTATTCTTCAACAAGGGCACTTCTCTCATCACTAATTTCTATAGAGCACTTCTCTTTATGATGTGTCTTGGTGCACTTCTCACCAATTAGAAAAGGTTGTCTTCTTTACTCAATTGCACTATATTTGCTTGTTCTTCATTGTTAAACTTGCAATCCTTTTTCATAAAGCGTCGAGACTCCCCTTTATGCCAACAATCTTTCTCTTCATGACCAAACTTCTCACGATGGCCATATTAAGGAATGTTTCCTTTCTTTTTTAAAGACGGAACCTTTGTTAGATAGGCTCCCTCTACCATCTTTTCACTTTCTTGGTCTCTCATTTCTCTTCTTTGCTCTTGAGCTTGTAAAGCATTAATCACTCGTATGTCCCTCTAGATCTTTGAGAGCTTTGATACCATGTTGGATTTTAGAATTAGAAACTAATTGAAAAAAATAGAGTAGAAAAGATGTAATGTAAGAGGCAATTTATTGATAGGTGCACGTTATATTAACGCTGAATGTCTAAATATATAGGCAATGAAATAACAAATTTAGCTACTATATGTGGAGTTTTCTATGATCATCTAAAAAGGTTCACATCAATTTTTTGTTGAATGACTCCTTAAGATTATGGTTTAATGTGACTGCACGCATAGGGGAGTGTTTTATGACTCATCCTATTACAACTAATGAAAAAAATGAAGCAATACCTAAAGATCCATCTGAGTGGACAAAGGCTAAAAAAGAGGGAGTGCTTAATAATTCTCAAGCAATGCATGCAATTTTTAGTGCCGTAGATGAAGGATGTTTCAATATGATATCAACGTGTGAATCAGAAAAAGAAGTTTGGGATACATTACAAACCATACATGAAGGATTACTATCAGTGATAGCATCAAAACTTCAAATTTTGGCTGTTCGACTTGAACAGCTTAAGATGGAGGAAAGTGAAACTATTGAAGACTTTCATAAACAGCTACATAATATCGCCAGTCATGCCCACTAACTTGGGAAGAAGCATTCAAATCTGAAACTTACTAAGAAAACCTTAAGATTATTGCCTCCTAGATTCATATCGAAGATTGTAGTTGTTAAATAAGTTATATTTGGATAAGGTAATTGGAATTCTCATAAACTTCAAGATGAATTTGTAGAGAGACAAGCATGAGAAGAATAAAAGATTGGTACTTCAAGCCGAAGTTGCTAAACCTGTGTATGATTTAGGAGATGATCCTGCTGAAAATGAAGATCTGGTGGTGCTAACAAGAAATTTTAGCAAGTGACTGAAGAATATGAAGAAAGAAAGACTTGAGTTCATGTAGACTGGTGCGAGTTCATCCAACAATAACTTCAAATAGCAAGTAAAAGCTCAAAAAGGTGAAAAGAGGGCAAAGAAGATACGATATTATGAGGGCTAAAAGTTTAAATTGGGGCTTAACCTTTTTAAGTTTGATTAGTTTGGGACTTAAACTTGTAACTTGCTTATAGAAGGTCTAAAATTTGATGAATCTGCTCAATTTAAGACTTTTTAAGACTAAAATTAGGGCATGTTTTACACGTGTCATTACATGCAGGTCTGTTAGTCTTGAACAAAATGGATCTTTATTATTGGGAATATAAATGAGGCATATCGATGCATAGTTAAACGCATGATAATCAGAATAGGAATTTAAAATAATATATGGTTGTCTATCAATGATGGGAACATTAAAAGAAATCATGCATTGCCATTTTTAATACCTGCTGCTACTCGTAAACAGCTACTTAATTAGCAAATAGTCCCCCAGATCACACTTAACACCATTCTTGTTTAAGCATTTAATGGCTTCTTTTTGTAACTATTCCAATATTAGATTTTTTACCTTTTTTATTATATGTAGTAAAAACTTGTTCGTCTACAACTCTTCTCTGCATTATAATAAATATTCATATTTCTGAAGGCAAGCAAGAGATCAGACTTGTACTTATTGATAAACTCTCTTAACCAGCACATCCATAACTAGTTTCACATAATACCATTCCACATCCAAGCGCCAAAAGCCTCAGACAACCTCACCATTCTTCTTCAAAACCACCAACCTATGTTCCTTAGCTTTGATTCTCTTTCTTTGTACCTTCTCTTACTTGTTTGGAGCCTGGCAACATGCTGGTGTCACCCTTCGAACAAGCACCAAAACCACTACAGACACCTTTTCGATCCCATGTAACCCTACCAAAGACACATCTGAAATAGAGAAACTCGAGAAACCCCTATACTTCTTGTCCCACTACGCCACCAATGCTAAAACTGCTATGTTTTCATCATTAAAGTTGAAAACCTACCTTCCATGTAACGTGAGCTTAAGCGAGTACACCCCATGTGATTAAAGAGAAAAGATCACTCAAATTTAATTGAGATTTTTTATTAATCAAAAACATGCTTGACAGAGACAAGCCATGATTTTAAATTTGATTTTGTGGCAATAACAGGGAGTTACCCTACTAAGATTTGTATGAAAATGATCCAAAACTCATGAGGCATCACAAAAAATCCTTAAATTAATGGTCACTAAGAGATATTACTTTTCAAATTTCAGTTACATGACAAGAACAATGCATTATCATCAATTTTGTAGTTTGGAGTTTTCCTTCTCCTTATCCGAAATCCACATATATGATGAACGTCACTCGTGGCTGTGGCTTCCAATTCTCAATAATCCAAATCTTTATCCCCACTAGCTGTGTTTTCTTAATCAAAATCTTCCCTTTCCTTGTTTCTACACCACTTCATCTTTCTCTTTTGTAAGCTCCATATAAGCTTTTCCTTAGCACTGGAACCCTGCTGAGAATTCCAATTCAACAACAGGCTATGGAAGCTCATGGAGCTTCTGGCCATCTTTGTCCAATTTGAACTTGTCTATCAATTTCAAGAACTTTGAAATGGCGGCGTATTCAACCAAGGAGAGCGTTCTTTTAGGCTATGGTCCTCAAAGATCATTTGCAAACTAGCACAACTTTTCTCTAAAGAGCCCAAATGGAGAATCTAATATTGATTTCAAAGATGTGTTCGGAGAGCCACCAAGACGAGCTTTGATACAAGAAATACGAAACAGTTTCAGCAAAGCTACAGATTTAAGCAACTTGGGTGGTAACAATGAAAAAATTTCAATTCACCATAGGTGGCCTAGTATAAGTGAGAAACTAGTGTTTGGTGATGAAGTTGGGACTAGAAGGCATTACCAGAACAATAAATTCTTTGATGATATATTCAAAAGAAATGAGTCTCTTAGTTATTCTCCGAGGAAACATAATAGAGATCCATTTTGTTCAAGAATAACTGACCTGCATATAACGGCGTATGTAAAACACACCCTAATTTTCGTCTAAAAAAGTCTTAAATTGAGCATATTCGTGAAATTTTAGGCCTTCTATGATCAAGTTACAAGTTTAAGTCCCAAACTGATCAAACTAAAAAAGGTTAAGCCCTGATTTAAGCTTTTAAGCCATGTTATGAGTGTTAAGGTTTCATACATTTGCAAGCAGAATATGCTAACACTCTTAAAAAGAGAAAAGGGAAGTCTTACACCAGCACTTTGAGTGAAAACAAATCTAAAAGTGAGTATGGTAGTGAAGAAGAAATTATGAGTCATCATACTGTGATAGTTTCTTTATATAAAGAAATTCCAGTTGCTTTCTTAGTAGCAACCAGTAATGAAGCTATCAATAAAGATAAAAATGTTTCAGCATTAAACTGTAATTCTGATAGTGACAGAAATGATAATGACTCATAATTCAAAAAGGAAGATATCTGTAAAACCTATGAATTAACGTATAGCTAATGGGTGAAGACATATAAAGAAAATGAGAAGTTAAAAAGGTATAATTCTACCATGAAAGATGTTATTCGAGATTTGGAGATGAAATTATTATTAACAATAGATGAACTTGATGAAACTAAGCTTATCTGGTCAATACAGAGAAGGGAATAAGAATATTAAATGGCAGCATTGAGAAGCTAGTGAATTGCCAAAAATTGGCAAAAATAAAAGAGATTTTCACAGTGTTGGATATAAAGGTGAATGCTCTTAGGTGAATAATGAGCAAAATGGTGAGATTAGATTTGTCAAAGAAGCAAGATCAACTAGGCAAGAAGAAATTTTAATAAGAAGTAGAAAGTTGTGCCTATATGTCACTTTTGTCATGTAAAAGGTCATATAAGGAGAAATTGTTACAATCTACTGCAAATGCTATTTCATAATGCTAAAAAAAATCCAGATATTCATGGAAAATGTTCAGCAGTAGAGGATACCAAAGTAGATTTAGGCTAGAAAGAATCAACCATAAGCACTTGTCACTCTTAAATCCATACACGCAGCTTCTCATAATGGATAGCATTTTGAAAGTGGGTGTTTAAGGCATATGACGGGTGAAAGAAGCTATTTAATGAATCATCAAAGCTATATGGATGGTCATATTACATTCGATGATGGGAAGAAAGCAACAGTGATTGGTAGAGGAGAGTTTTCACTTCTTCTATTGAGGAGGAGTTTTTATGCGACAAATAATGTCAAAAGAGGGGAGATTGTTAAGAATTACATTAAGATAATATATTCTGTTTTTGGTATTATTTGTATTTTAACTTATTTGGGATATCTTTTGTTACAAGGAAGTTGATTTGGTATAGGATTCCACTATCTTGAAATATGTAGATTTTTTGAAAGTTAAGATAGTGTAGAAGGAAGGAATCCTAAATGAGATAGAATCTTAAAGAAGGAAGGAGTTTTTTTTTTAGATAAACGAGAAGTCCATCTGTCAATTTTGGCAGTTATGTTTTTGGGCACTTTAGTGATCAGTTACACATTCCATTGATTGATTCTTACTACTATAGATAGAGTATCAATTAAAAAGGCTAACAACATATGTTTGTTAGAAGACTCCCCAAGATCATGGTTTAATACGACTGCGCACGTAGGGGAGTGTTCTTTGAATCAAGTTCCTTTTTGTTTATGTTATTCTTGATTTAATCACTTGAGATATTTTTATCTTTGTTATCATTCTTTGTTTCAAAATCATCTATTGAGGTTAGCATGATGTGATCATACTATCTGGTGTGAGATAACTTTCAAGGGTGTGAGTACGAGTGGATAGTGTCAAGGTGTAAGTCGTGCTGACTCTGTAATATCCTTGTGTAAGCCTATTATACTTTAGTGAAAGTTAATTAATTTAGATGAGGGCCCTGCAAATGTAGGTCATGTGTCTCGAATTGCGTTAACAAATTTAGTATGTTGATTTGTTGCGCACTTAATTTTTCTACTTGTGATCAGATTCTGGAAAATTGTTGTTGCTAACCCAGTTATTTTCTGATAAGCAATAGTAAAGTTTAGTTTGAAGCAACTGTGACAGAACATAATCTTGTAGAACTATAACCTTGGATTTTTCAATACCAAATTAGAATAAGAGACTCTCATAAACTAGTTATTTGAGTGCTTACATTGTTATTATTGTAACCTAAAATTACTAGTACGATGTTCTTGGACAAGAGCTAATCTAAAAAGATGATTCCATGGTCCTTAGAGATACTGGGTAAGTGTTAAAATATGTAGAAGCTAGAAATCATAAGCATGTAGGGCAAAATTTACCCAAAACATCTTGAAGACTCTTGTATTGCATTCAAACCATGAGGATCATGTGATTTGATGTTATAACTTTTTTGTTGAAGGTCTAAGCATTTTTAGTTGTTTATAAAGTACATACTATAGTCATATGTATCTAACATTCAAATCTTGATTTAGGAATATAAAATCAAGTACCAATCTAATTGATATCTTTTGAATATCGATCTGATGGACATTAAAGTATTTGATATCTTTTGAATGGTTTTTTCACTGATGATCTTCTACCATTTACACAGTGTTCAAATATATCTTTAACCAAAGATTATGATTTGTTTCTAGGTAGAAGTCTTCTATTCTTAAAGATGTCAGATCACTTATTAAACTATGGCATGTGCTCTGCTTTTTATTAATCTTTAAGGGTGAGTGACAAACTTAGAATGTTCACATGCAGACATTTTTGGCTAGCTAAAAAATTAAGTTCTGATGAATATTTTGGTAATTGCATATAACTTCATATAATTTTTTCTTTCCTTATTTAATTGTACACTCTTCCTCTATATTGATTATTTCATTTAAGAACATCTCATTATTGGATTTAAAATTTAAGTTTAACCGTATACTTCTAAAATTCATTGACGACATTGCTTCTGGATTCAAGTTGTCGAATGATCCTCAAACCACATATGGCGTGTGTTGTTTCTAAAATACCTAAGAAAAATATAATATATATATATATATATCATATACGAAAAATAGTTATATATACATCATATATATGATGTATTTTGTTTCTATTTTCTTTTCATAATAAAACCGTTAACATAAATTCATCGAAAAATTTAAACGTGGTAGATATTTTTAGATGTCAAAAATGAGTTTTAATGGGAGGTATTTGGCTCCTCTTTTCTAGAGAACAAATCAATGCATAACAAATCTGTTACTGAAGTCTAATCACTGTTTACCTTCGTTGGTCGATCTTCTTCTTAAAGGCTTTTAGTCTCATTAGATTAACTCTCTTTATTCTCTATAGCTTATTTTATATTAAGAAGCTATTAAATGAATGTGTGATTGTATATACTATGTGTTGTGTAAAGCTTGCTCGAATCTTCTAAAGAACGTAGATGAAAATTGAAGCAATGGCGATCTCTTAATGGTCTGCACAGGATTAGGTAAATTGATAGTTTTAAAACTGTTGTCAATTATGATAACTACATCTGTTCGTTCTGATGATGATGGAGTCATTCAATCGGGTATGCATGTGTTCAAATTTAGGTTCCTTATACTGTTTAATTTAGCTTTTATATTTTTTAAGATTTAATTTATCTAAGGATTGTAAAGAAATTAAGGTCATTGTTTTATACTGTTTGTTCCTCTAATTCACTCGTATGTGGAGTTCATCTAATTCATTGTTGCATATTGCATATGGGAAATTGGTTAATGCAGCTTATGCTAGTTTAGTTTGAGCCAAGAAATTGTTGGAAGAGGCTATCAATAAACCAACTACTAGGGAAGAAATTTGTTTGTTCGTGATGCATTTAAACGTGTAAGGAGTCTTTTTGGAAATCTAAACATAGGGAATTTCTTAACCTTATCTATTAAGTCTCATGTAATATAATCTTGGAATCTTTTGTGACCTATCTAGAAAAATAATTATATATTTTTTTGATGGAATAGGTGTGGAATTCATTTTCTTTTTCTCTTTATTTATTATTTTATCTACAAGAATTGTTAAAGTTGTCATTAATATCTTGTATATGAAGAATATTCTTTCTGTTAGTAAAATTTAATGATATTTATTTAATTTTATTTTTGTATACAATGCTCGATATTTTAAATTAATAATATTTTTATATAATTTACTTGTATAATAAATTTAAATAAAAATAAATTGATACATTATATACAAAATATATTGTTCAATAATATGGATTAAAATTTCAACAAATAATTTATCGCAGTATTGTATAACAATTGATTAAAACGTAACTAAAAACATTTGACAACGTTTCATAAATAGTAGCTAAAAACATTTGACTATGTTTTAGAAAACATAGATAAAAATATTTAGTTGAGTTTTTAAAAATGTAGCTGAATGTTTTTAGCTATGTTTTAAGCGTAGCCAAATATTTTTAGCTATCTTTAAAAAAACATAGCTAAAAATATTTAGCTACTTTTTTAAAAATGTAGAAAAGCTTTTGGTTATGATTCTAAAAACATAGCTAATAATATTTAGTTACAAAAAATAAGCATAGCCAAAAGCTATTGGCGATAATTTCTGAAAATGCCTATTATTTTTGACTTCGAGGATTTGGCAATGTTTTAGGTGATGAAACAAAAATGTAGCTAAAAACTATAGGCAACATTTTTTACACATTTAGCGATGATTTTTTTTAGCCAAATGTCAACTTTGTTGTAGTATATAATTCTAACTTGAACACATCCTATATATTTTAACTGAGATTTGAAAAATGGAATAAGTTACTTTAAAATGAGTCCACACAAGTAGTAGCATAATTTTATTGTTAGAAGGTGTTGGTTTATGCTGTACAATAATCGTTTTGGTTGTAGTTTAGTGAAAAAAATTTAAAGGCATCCTTTTTGTATATGATTAGATGAAAATGTTAAAGTCCATGGGACAATTATACATTGCAGATGAAATTATAATGAGATTATAATTATGAGATTCAATATTACATTTATGTATTATCCCTAAATGTTCCTAATCATTGTTTTATTAAGACTGGACATTAATAGAAAGCAAAAAGACTAACACACGTTTTGTGTTTTCCTATAAAAAAAAGTAGTCGATCTCATAAATTAAATTATGGAGATACTTAAACAAACATGAGGGTGCTTGTTAGAGAACAAGTTCACTAAAAATACCCGTTATAAGAAATCCATTTGAGATATTACTTGTATGTCTATGAAATTCTTATTGTGATGATTGTATAAATGATCATTTGACTTGAGATCTCCAAATTTATCTTTTATAGGAATTGCTATGTTTGTTACTACTTATGACCTATTTAATCATGGGTCGATCAATCAGTAGTCATTGGATATAGCATGAACTATATGGATGTAGTTGTGTGATCAAGATATGATTCATCATCCTAAAGTAATTAGGATAATATTTCATTGTTCTCAATTAGTATTTGATTCGAAAAATTCTTAGCCAAGGTGGAATGAAGTTTTGTAAATAGTTTTAAAATGTTATTAATTGAATCAATAGTTAATGGCTAAGAACAAATATGATTGGACCCAAAATAAATAGACATTAATTTTATACTTTGTCTATTCAGAACATTGGTTGATGAAATGATTAAATTATAGAGAAAAATCATGCACAAAAAGATTAGTCAAAACTACTTTGATACTCCTAAATATTTGATTAATCATGATTGCTGGAGTTTTAATTTATCTTATTCTAATTATGAATTATAATTATAATTTATAATCATTGTCAAAGTATTTGAGAACCTAATGGGTCTCACTTAAATAATGGTTTGAAGAGAGCAAATATATTTTATCAAGTTAGACTTGATTATAAAATTTTAGAAACTTTATGATTAAATATATGATGTTTAATAAATAAGGATCAATATGAGATATTGGATCTTATTAGGGCATAATTGGTATTTAATTAGAATTATTTGTAATTTTAATTAAAGTTTAATTGAAATTAGAATTTAATCTCAGTTAAATTATTTAAATATTCAAAACGTATTATAAATAGACTTAAGCTCTAATAGAGCTAACACTTCTTTCTTAAGCCTCTCTGTAAATGTTACATAATTCTCTCAACTTATTTTGTTAATATTGTTATAGGTTGGATATTGGTGCAGGGTTGAGATGAATTGGTTTCAGAAATGGTTCAAGAGACGTAACAAGATAAATATCAAGTTTCAGAATAAGACACAAATTTTGATTCATGCTTTATTATAAGTATATGTTAATCATTTTAATTTATAGAATTAAAGAGATCTTGGTTTTTGGAAATAAAAAAATAATGAAAATTTTTTGTAATTATTCCGCTGTGACTGGGATCGGATCCCTGCCGGGTTTTCCATCATAAAGTTTATGGGAATGGTGTAAAGATAAGAACTAAATATTCCGTTTTGTTTGATACCAATCAGAAAATAGAACTTATATCTTATATTAGGTTGCAGTACCAACAAATACATCAAATACGAGTTAATGTCGAGATTTAAGTAACAAAATTTTAAGGACTCTGAAAAAGAGTAAATTCTATTCTTAACCTAATCGAAGTATTGTCTGATATTTGTCTATATTAATTATACTGATACACTCAGAACCTCATGTCTCCTTCTCAGCTCAGTCCTCACTCTTCACTGTCTATCTCTTGATCTCTCCTCTGTTCACTGTTGAGTCGCTACTGACGTCGCTCACCACCTTCATCTTCTCCATCATAGTGATCATCTTCTTTACGTTGTTTGGGCATCATCTTCTGCTCACTGTCACTTCATCTTCTTCCTGCTCATCTTCTGTCGCATAGTAATCCAATGAGAAGCAAATAGAAAGCAATCTCATTTTGGGTCGAATTTGAGAGTAGCGTCGTTTTTTGTTCACAAATATAATTCTTTACCCTTCTGTCTCAATTGATATTACTCAGCTGAGTTAAATAATCTTTGTTGGTTAAGTTAAAACTTTCTGAATGAACCAATCCAACCCAGTGGTAGTACTTACTCGTAAAAGGGCTTTCCTTCAACGAAGCGTAATTTGTGGAGAGACTATACAAAAATAAATCAAAATTAATTATAGACATCAAATCAAATGGAAAATGATGTCTAATTTGGTATTTTAGGCGTCATCGGAGTATTATTCACTATGAATAAATACATAGGTGAACATAAGTTCTTATTATTAAACAAAACCAGACAACCAGTAATGATTAACCAATGTGGAACCGGAAACGATAAAACCATGCATCGTTATGAACGTTAGGGCATATCACAAGTCCCAAAAGAACCACTCGAAACTCAAGTTTCAAGCCAAGCATCAAAACTAAAAAATTGTGCCTAGGAAGAAAAACATGTACAAACCGACAAGGATATAAACTTAGAAAAACAATGAAATGAAATCAATTGGTGGAATTGAAAGTTAACTTGAGAATACAAATAATTGTTGGCTTGTTTTATTTATACTATTATTATTTTTAAGATAGATTGAAGTAAAGTTAAAAATTATATATTAAAAAAATATTTTACAATTTTATAAAATTTAAATAATATTTTATAATTTTAAAAATTGCTTAAAATGGTACTTGATATTGTTATCATAATTATATTTGATATGATATCCAATCATCATTCTCATGTTAACGAATGTATCATTTTTTTTAATTCAAATAGGATGGTAGTACAAGTAGAGGAGGAAAGCTTCCAACATATACATTTATCCTGTCAGTTATGTGGTAATCACCTGAAGTCTTTGTCGACTCTGATTTATGCATCAAAATTTGCCTTTCAGCAGGATATGTTGTGGAGAGGGTTGAAAACTATCCAAGACTCTGTGAATAATCCATGGATGGTTGAGGGGAATTTTAACTACATACTAAGTTCTAAGGAAGCTGAAGGGTGGAAGTAGTATATTTTGGCTGATACTTAAGAGGTCACGACTATTCTCAGCTAGTGGAGCTGGTAGACCTGTATTCCATTGGTTGTCTACTCACCTGGTCAAATAACTAGCAAGGACCTATACTTATTCGTAAGAAACTAGATTGATGTCTGGTGAATGCTGACTAGCTTTGTTAGACCCCGAATTTGTCTTAGAATTTATTTTATTAAATTAGCAAGTATGAATATATATTATAATTCTTGAATTAGAAATTTTCTGAGTTTAATTATGTATATAATTAATTACATGTGGTTGTATGGATTAAAAGGAAGAGTTAGAATTAAGTTAAGGAGTTAGAAGGCATTAGATTAAATGTGGAAGGGTAAGCTTAGAAAGATAAAAGTTTGTCTTAAACTAATAAGAAAAGAAGAGAAGATAGTCGTGCATAGTAAGAAAGAAAACAGAGAAAGTCATAGAAGGACCTAGAAGAAGAGAAGGAGAACCGAAATATAGAGAGGAGAAGAAGGAAAGAAAGAAAAAGGAGAAAAAAGAAGAAAGAAAAGGGTTCAGCTGAAACTTTTTAGGTATTCCCTATCTTTTTTTCTTGCTTTAGGAGAAGAAGAAACTAGTGAAAGTAGGTTTTTATGTGCTAAGAATGAAGAGAGAAAGAAGAGAAATAAGAGATTTATGTTCTTAGATTTTCATGAACTTTTAACTTGATCTTAGTTCCTCTAGCTTAGATAAACTAAGAGTAGATTAAGTTTAAGCTTATTTTTGGAGAATATAGCTTTATGGAAGTTCTATTCGTGTACGTTGATTGAATGAAAATATGTTTGTTTGAAGGGAATCAGGAACTTCGAAATCAAGAGCAAGAGGAAGAACAAACTTGAGCTTAGATTTATAAGTAAATAAGTGTGTAATATGTTTATAGCCGTTATGTTGATGAGCTAAATTATTTGCTTGTATGTGTACTTAAATGCTTGCTTTTATTCAATGTGAATGTGGGAAAAATATCATGATTACTTTGCAAGAATTTTACTGCTTTGATGTTAATTAAAAACAGAAAATTTAAGAAGCATGAAAATATGATTATGATATGAAATATGTAAACGTTAAAAATTTGCTTATGTGGGCAAGAGAAATAATATTTTGTTCGTCACGTGCACGTTGACCTACAGCCTTCTCCCAACTGCCCGCTTGTGACATATGAGCTTCGAAAAATAGACTCATTTTATTTATGGTGTAAACTTCGGTTTTTCCATTTCGTTCTATAGGAATCTCTCAAACTATTTTATGTGTGCATTTTGCTTTAAATTGCTAAACATGACATATGATTGAGTGATAATTTTTGATGATTGAAAACTTTACCTGATTCAATTTATGTAAAAATGTGTTATTTGAACCATGGATAATGTATATTTAAATGTAATATAAATTTATGAATATGTTTGTTTGGGTGTGTGTGGTTCATCGCTAATGGCTATAAACGTATTAGCCACTAAGCTTTCCAGCTGACCCTATTGTTTTCCACTCCTCAGGTGTTGAAATAGTTATTCAACATTAAACCTTACAAAAACTTTGGCTGACTCCAAGAATTTCCATTTTTGTAACTAAGTTAGTTCAAAAACTTTTGGTACTCTAGAAGCATATCAAGCATGAGCATTCATGATTGTATTTTTATATTATGCTACTGATGTGGCTTTTGTTTGTAATTGAAGTTATTTATAAACCTTGCAACATCTAAGAGATGAAATTTTGTTTTGCTTAGAAATGAATGAAAGAAGGGTTGAAGAACTTCTCTTTGAATAAATGTAGACATTTTCTTCTCTGCTAAGTGTTAATTATGTTAGGAATAAATTGTTAGTTGTTTCATAGTTTTTGGATAAATTCTTCTTAAGTAAATTGATGGGTTGGGATTCTATTTTGTTAAGAGTCTTATATGTATTGAATTGTGTTTGTTGGATTCGAGTCTTTTGTTTTTGTAAGAATGTATATTGACACATGAGAGGAATAAGAGAAAAAGGGGATAAAAATGTGTTCTGAAACTTTAATGAATAAAACGTATTGAGCTAGGCAGAATTTAAAAAAGTTGTTTTCATAAAAGTTGTAGCTCTTTCTTTTATCTTTCCAATGACATAAATTTTATAATTTTTGGACATCGGGATTGAAAGTTATGATAAACTGAAGTAGGAGTGTGCAGTCGGAATGTCGCTATCGTGCACAAGCACGATCGCGACGAATCCCATTTTTCATGGATGTCGTGGTAGTGCACAAGCACATTCACGACAATCCACTACTATTCACCAAAAATTGTGATCGTGCATAAACACGATCGCGACACCCCCCTCTTATACCCGTGAGATTTCAAAAGTCACGCTCGTGACTTTTTCACTTCTTCTTTTTCTTTTTATTTTATTTATTCATTTGTTTGTTTATTTGTTCGACTCCAATCTGATTTATGTTTATGTCTATTTTATTTTATGCTATTTTATTTTATGTGTTTGTGTATTTGTTTTTGCTCCCACCATGAGATTTTTTATCTTTATCATAATTTTATTTATTTTATTTTAAAAGTCCCCTAATTTTGGCACCTTATTGCCACAAAATAAGGACAGAGAACCGAAGCCAATAGACTTTACAAATTCTCAAATTCTCTAGTACATTTTGGTGAAATTTTAACTCTTGACCATTCTTTCATGTTTATACAAAGTGATGTCAGAACTAGGGACACAAGAGCACCATTTCGATTTTTCAATTGAGGGATTTTGGGAAATCATAGATAATTATTGGAAACAGGAAGTGACGGGCTACAAAGCAGTATAGCTTATGTATAAACTGTGGTTAGTTAAGAATGTGTTAAAAAGTTTCTTAAGTAGCAAAAAGTAGGATATTTCCTTATTGAAACTACAGGTGCAACAGGCTCAAGCAAATTATTACTTCAAACTGAATGATGTAACCTTAAAGGTGAAGGAAACAAATCTGCTTAAGGACTATCTGAGTTCTGTAGGACTATAGAATTCCATCTAAAAGAAAAAAGCTAGGGTGAATTGGCTTCGAGAAGGAGATACAAATTCTAAGTTTTTCTATGCGATAGTTATGGCAAGGCATAATTGCAACTGAATAGTCAGATTCTAAGACAGAAACGGGGATTTAGGGATAATGAGGGAGATGGCAATGACCTATTTTGCTTAGTTGATGGGTCCTGAATGTGTGAATTGCCCTTTGAAAAGCATGAAGCGAATTCTGAAAGGAGTTATAGAGCAAGAGAGGAAGGCCGAACTAATTGCTCCGGTATCAGAGTAAGATATCAAGAAATCTTTCTTTAGTTTGCATCCATCAAAAGCCCTATTTCTGGATGGCTTCTTTGCATATTTTTTTTGACAAACATGGAACATTACTGGACAATTATGTACTAAGGTTGTGTTGGAGTTCTTCCAAAACGCTAAGTTATTAAAAGAGTTGAACATAACATATCTTTGTTAGGTCCCTAAGAGAAAACATACGACGACTTTGGAGGAATTTAGACCCATCTCATGTTGTAATGTTATGTACAAAGGAATAGCTAAATTAATAGTGGATTGTCTAAAAAGGGTTATTATGGATATGTTGATATGAATTAAGGAGCTTTTGTTCCTGGTCATCAAATTGGGACAACGTATTAATTATAGAGGATATGATGGAAGATTACGCTTCTAGGAGACCCATAAAGAATTGTATGATAAAGATAGACTTCTACAAAGCATATGATACTGTTAACTGGAGTTTTATTAAGAATTCCATGGAAATTCTAGAGATGCCTAGCTTTGTTAATTGGCTGCTGGAATGTATCTAATCACCATCCTTCAGTGTGTTGGTTAATGGAGTCTCATCTAGATTGTTTAAGAATTCTAAGGTAATCGTCAGGGGGACCCCCTCTCACCATACATTTTCACCTTGATTATAGAGGGCATGTCTAGGCTCCTAAGATCACTTACAGCTTCAAATGGCAATTTCCAATATGACCATAAATGCTTTGTGCTCAAGCTCACCCATCTCATCTTTGCTGATGACCTTATGTTATTTTGTTTTACTGGCATTGCATTGATTAATGTCCTAATGCACTCGCTAAAGATATTCTCAGAATGGTCAAGACTATGGATAAATATGGAGAAAAGCAGCATGTATGTTTCAGCAGATGTGCAGAATGTTACAGAGCTTAGTGGAATTACATGATTAACTCTCCAACCCTTCTACAAGATACCTATGAGTGACCGTTGCTTCTGCAAAGTTGAAGTATGCAGATTGTTCACCTATTCTAAAGCGCATTAAATCTAGAGTTATACCTTGGCAAAACAAATTTTTATCCTACGCAGGTAGGATCACTCTAATTATATCAATATTGATTATATCAATATTGACGAGTCTCCAAATACACTGGTTAGCACATACGATATTACCAAAGAAGATCATCAAGGACATCGATAAACTGTTAAAAGAATTCTTATGGTCGGGAGATAAATTAGGCAGAAATGTTAAAGTCAAATGGAAGGATGTGGCATCTCCGAAGGAACAAGGGGGACTTAACATCCAATATAATGCTACAATGTAAAAAGTATTAGTTAGCAAGAGGGTATGGTGACTATTCTTAGATATGGAAGCTCTTTCGACAAAATAGGTCAATGTTGTTTATCTCCACAGTAAAAATTTCTGACAAATTATGGTGTCTAGATAGTACTTAAGGTTCTTCAATAAACTGTTGAAGATGAGGCAACATTTATACCCCTTCATTAAATATAGAATAAATGGTGGAAGAAATATGTGGCTCTCGTTTGATAACTGGCTACGTATTAGTGCTCTAATTAATAACCATGTGATCTTGCATCTACGTAATAGATTGAAAGTGGATGCTAGAGTTTCCAAATTATTGCAGAATGGAGGATGGAGGGCAAAGTGTCGAGGATTCTCCCACTTACACGAGTATCTGCCTCCAATAGGTGATAGCAGCAAAGATGATTCTATCTTATGGACCTTTCACCTAAGCGATTTGTTCATAACTGCATCTTGTCACCGAATTTTTAGACAAGATCTACTGGTAGTCCCGTGATTCAACCTGGTATGGAAAAAGTCTTTGAACCCCAAAGCATCCGTTATAACTTGGCTAGCCATTAAAAATAGGTTGCGGACAAAAAGTCGATGGTTTAGCTCAGAAGACGCATGCTGCGTTCTCTGCCAGAATGCTAAAGAAGACAGGAACCATTTGTTCTTTAATTGTGTTTATTCCAAATCCATTTGAAGCCATATCCACAAAATGGTAGGTGATGTGAATAATAGCTATGATTAGGAACTTAGTTTGAGATGGTTCATTAATCTCACTAAACTAAGTAATGAAAATGCCATCCTTCTCAAAGTTGCTTTCATATCAACTATTTATATGATCTGGAAAAAGAGGAATCATGGAATCTACTGAAAAGTAGCTAAAGATAAGTATCAGGTAGTGAACAATATATTGAACTGGATACAAGAAATGATTCTAGCTAGGGGAGTCGATAGTTTGATTTCACAATAGATGAAAACTAGATGGACTATTAGAGAGTAGTGGGATGTTAAACATCTAGTGTATATATAAGCAACTCTTCTGTTTATCTTTTACTTTGTCCATTAGTGCCTAGATAGACACTCTGTATGTTGGTGATTAGTGTACACTTGTAATTTTGCAATAGCTTGGCTATTGTTAATATAATTTGTTATTCATTTTTCAAAAACAACATTAAAATAGTTTCACGATTATTTAGTATAGGATAAAAAGAAATTAAATTAAACCTTATTTTTAAGACCGGCAACAAAGGCAAAGTGTGGAAAAAGATAAGAGTGCAAACAAAACTAGATAAGCAAATTCTAAACATTGAATGATTTAGTGTGCAAGTAAAATATCAATTTTTTTACGAAAAATGATTTTCGTTAAATTTCAATTAAACTAATTTTACTAGGATAACGAAATACAAGTTGTTTCATCCCTAATTTAAGTTCTATTACAATATTAATTTAAAGGACAGTATCTTCATGAAACTTAACTCGACATAGTAAAATAATTTATTAAAAAGGTGTTAGCTCAAGGTTTATTATTAATGATTTTGATGAGAACTCTACAATATTTCAAAATTCAAATTGGATTTATTTCGTTGTATAGGTAACAATATAATTATTAAAAGGAAATGATATCATAGGATAAATGCTTCCTTTCTTGTAAAAGCTTTCTTAATGAACTTACCTTATTAGATATGATTCCTTTATATCTGGAAGGATCTTGCTAATCACATAATTCGAGCAATTACCTCCGATTTGTTGTCAAAACTTTTCTCTTAACTTCTAAATATTGGAATATTCTAACAGAGATGATTTCAAAGATTCAATAAATACAAAGTCAACTCAGAACTAAAATGAAGCAACGACTAGTTGAAGAAAACGTTAGCTTAAGGAAGAGTCACTACATATTGCAAAACGCACACAGTAGAACACAAATTTGCCAAATACTTCAGTAGCTTCAATATTCTTGAAAGTCATATCTATATCAAATGCCTTGTGCCTTAGAAAGTGAATCACTTTATTAAGAGAGACTGTTAAAACCTTTATACATTTTTTTTGTTAAGAGCTTGTAAAGGCTTGCTAAAAGCTACGAGTGTGGAAGGTTGAAGAATCTTGAAAAATATGTACTTATGAGCTTGGAGAGGCTCGTGAAAATTTACTACTTGGAGTTTTATAGTAAAATACTCAAGTTGAATAATTAAGGATTGGAAAAAGGCTTCGTTATAAACAGAATCAATATAATCGACTGTCAGACTCTCTTTCTCTTAACTTTTAAATTTTTGCATTATAGTGTGTGTTTAATTTACAAGAGGCTCCTTCACTTTTGGAATAGGTGTAACACCCCATTACCCTAGGGTACGCATCGGGACGCCCGTAGGTCATTCCAATACATATCCTAAGATAAGGGAGCGCTACGTGCGATCACTACAGAACTCCACATGGCATTATATACATTTAAATAATAGAAGCTGTAACTGTAAATCACAAGATTTTTAAAACCACAATCCTTCCTCTTTTCATTACTCAAAACAACAGTTTTATA